>DWLI01001238.1:0-16356 GCA_018249915.1 Cecropterus dorantes dorantes | reverse complement strand
ACACATCCGAGAGTTCTTTAAAAAGTTCTTAAATGTGTGTGAAGTCTACCAATTCGCACTTGGCCAGCGCGGTGGACTACGGCCTTAAACTCTCTCAATCTGAGAGAAGACTCGTGCCAGCAGTGGCAAAATAATGGGTTGACGGAGACAGATCAGATCGTAACTGGCCACTGCCGTCTATGGACATCTTTAATCAACCCCAGATAAACTCAGTCTTATCTGAAATTAGTCACATTAGTCACAGGTGCGTTTTGACCCCTGAGGACTAAGTTGGAATGCCTCGAGTTAGCACTTAACACTGCTATTATTAGGCAGAAATACGTGTGGCTGTGGTGGGAACCGGAGTAGTTTAATATCACAATTTCATAACTCTTGATAAAGGTGGTGTTACTATTATCTAAAATAAATAACATTCCCATACTAAGTATACGAGACAACTCAAACGATCCCGGGTTTAATTAAAAGTGAGTGTAGGAAGCATCCTGTTTTACTTTAGAACTATCATTAATCGGGCCATCGATAATAAACTTTCTCGACATTCACGTAGAAATGTGGAATACATAGACATTGTTACGTATATAAAGTTTTTTTTTGGATTTTCAATTTGGCAATTGAGCGATGTTGAGTTTGACTTAGCTATACCCCTGTAACTGTGCGGGGCACGGGTTTCCAGGCCCTGATCTAGCCAATGCCTAGGTGTGGGGACCAATCTAGCTAAAGCCTAGGTCTGGCGAAAATAATCATTAACCGTTTAGTGACACCTGTTTCAAGTACTAGCAAGCATCATTCACTTGTCGTTGCAATCGTCATGGTTAAGCCTAACAAATAAATCCAAATATGATAAAATATGTAATAATATACAAACTAGTTGTACTATGCCTACTACTAAATAATAAAAAAAAAACAAACAAACATTGCGTGATGTTATATAGCCTATAGCTAAATAAATGGACTATCCAATACAAAAAGTTGTTAAATTCGAATTAGTAGTTCCTGAGATTAGCCTGTTCATCCAAACAAACTCTACTGCTTTATAATATTAGTATGGTATATATTTAAAGGTGGTGCAGGCGTGGACAATGGCTACAAAAAATGTGCGTGTGAGCATTTACCACATGGCAAAAGTGAAACTTAGCAATAATAAATAATTTCTGAGCATAACTTTTTAACCTATGTTTTTTTCAGAAATCGATTAAGTAGTTACTACGCTATTTGGAGATCTTATTTAGCATACAACAAACTAAAGCTTAGTCATAATAAATTATATCTGAGCATATCTTTTTAACCTATGTGTTTTTTAAAAATCGACTAAGTAGTTACTATGCTGTTTGGAGATCTTATTTTGCATATAACTAACTAAAGCTCTTGTATATGCTAAGTAAAATCGTTAGCGTGTTTCAGAGAGGGGCACAGCACCTAGTTGTAACACCGTCAATTACTTTCGTAACGTATTTTCGTTTCATCGAGTTTTAAATCACAACGATTCAAAAGTTTCACTTCTAAAACTAACTCCTACTTTCTTTCTAAAACTTCCCAAGTACGTTTGATTTTTTTTTAAATAATATTCTGATTTTATTCCAACTTTCAAACTTTAATCGAAACTTTTGTATCTACTAATTATACTACTCTTTGTGGTTCGACCTATTCCTACCTATAACCTATTTCTACCTTATAACAGCAGTATTATGTACTGCTGTATTCTGGTCTGAAGGGTGTGATAAGAGAGACATACCGAGGCATTCCATCTTAGTCCCCAGGGGTAGCAACGCATCTGTGGCTAACTTAGGTGAGACTTAGATCTTACCTAGGGTTGATTACAGATGTCCATGAGCGGCAGGAATCACTTACCATCAGGTGGGCTGCATGCTCGTTTGCTACTTCCATACTTTAAACCTAGAAATGTGTGGCGATGGTTTCTTTGGTCGTGCCATACTGATTTTACCACCTTGTAAAGCCTAGTCTGTTTTCTAGCTGTTTCTTTGTGACCTAGATTGAACGTGAAGAGGCGTATCTGATCGTTGGTCTAGATTCTAGATTCTAAACTTCCATATTACTGGTAAATGGCTGTAAAATTGATTTAAATCTACATTAGGTTACTGTTTATGGCTGGATGAAACCATCGTTACAACGTTACGTTACGTTACGTTTCGTTACGTTCTATTTCTGATGTAAAAGTGTAGCGTTGTTGTTCTGGTTTTAAGGGTATGGTTTAGTGCTGTGCCGGAGATCCGTATCCGCGGATATCCGCATAAGAAAGATCCGTATCTGTATTCGTATCCGCAATTTTTTCTTTTCCGCGACCGCCTCGGGAAAATCTAATCAATCCCGGACATGGGCGTAGCCAGGTACGGGCAGAGGGGGGCAGTTGCCCCCCTTAAAAAGCGGTCGGTTACAGAAATAAAATGCATCTATTATTTTCAAAAAGTTGACGTATGTGAGAAATTTTAAAGATTTACGAAGAACCCTGAAGATTCCTCCTCAAATAATAAGCTATGTGAGACGACCTGCTCCTCCCTCCCCCCTCCAACATTCTTGATCTGCACCTCCCTATAAAGTATCCTGGCTATGCCGTTGACCCCAGATACGATTTGTCTTACCTAAGGTTAGCCACAAATTGCTACCTACGTACTAAGTTGGAACGCCTTGGATAAGTATGTCTCCCTTACCACACCCTTCAGACCAGAACACAGTAGCGCATAACACTGCTGTTATTCAACAGAAATAGGCGTGGCGGTGGTGCTTCCGGAATCAGACCACAGAGTTCTAACATGCAAAATTACATTAACTGACTACACATATGTATTATTTATTTTTAATTTTATAAATCAGAACAGCTTGTTTGTATGGTTGAACACGCTAATCTTAAAAACTACTGAATGGAATTAGAAAAAAAAATTGTGTTGAAGCTATATCTATACTAATATTATAAAGCAGTAGAGTTTGTTTGGTTGAACGAGCTCATCTTAGGAACTACTGGTTCGAATAGAAAAAGTCTTTTTGTATGGAATAGTGCATTTATTGAGGAAGGCTATAGGCTATATAATATCACGCTATGTTTGTTTTTTTATTTAGTAGCGTTAAAACCGCGTTCCAACCTAGTAGACCATAAAACATCAGGCTATATTTGTTTGCTTGTTTTTTATTTAGTAGCGGTAAAACCGCGTACCACACCTAGTAGACCAGAAAACATCAGGCTATATTCGTTTGCTTCTTTTTTATTTAGTAGCGGTAAAACCGCGTACCAACCTAGTAGACCACAAAACATCAGGCTATATTTGTTTGCTTCTTTTTTATTTAGTAGCGGTAAAACCGCGTACCACACCTAGTAGACCACAAAACATCAGGCTATATAGCAAACAAATATTACGCTACTAAATAAAAAAGAAGCAAACAAATATTTGTTTGCTTCTTTTTTATTTAGTAGCGTCTAAAACTGCTGAGCACATCTAGTGTAAAAAATAGACAAACTTACCGAAAGATGATAAGCAGTAGAAACAAACTAGTCACACACGAGCTCCAAGACAACCACGTGAGTAGCGGATCAGCTCTGTTCCTGATCTCAGTGACGATGCCGGCAGTAACTTGGCCCGGAGACCGACTGGTGTTGGTCGTGAAGGTGTACGAGTGGTGCATGTGGAGTTTGATGAAGAACATCGCTTTGACACGACTGGTGAATTCCCTTAGCCCTGGAACGTGTACTTTGAGATAGGAATAAAACAAAGAAAGTAAGAAATAATATTGATTCAACGATAAATATCACAGAACTACAAATTAAACATAAATATTAAAAAAGCAATATAATAATAGTAATATATATAACTAGCTGACCCGGCAAACTAATTAAATGACGATTGATCAGTTGATGGCTATTAAAAAATAAGGGTTGATCGTAGAAGGATGAAAATTGAGGATTGTATGTATTTTTCTGTGCTGTATTATAAAAATAGAAATGAAAAATTTTGTCTGAAAAATAAAATAAAAAAGAATTGGGTTGTACTACCCCCTACCATTTAGGGGGATGAAAAATAAATGTTGATCGATTCTCATAGATACCGGATAAGCACAAAAAATTTCATCAAAATCGGTCAAGCCGTTTCGGAGGAGTATGGCAACGAAAACTGTGACACGAGAATTTTATATATTAGATTGCCTACAACAAAAAAATAGCCGTCAGGGAACGCCTAGCAGATGTGAAACGTGTTCGTACAAGTAATATGCTTAAAAGAGATTTCGACTGGAAATGAACATATAACATGATGAAAATAACGCCATTTACGAACAGTACACCGCACTAAGTTGAACTTACACCGCAGCCCGCAGCTTAGTTTTGTTTGATACTTAATAGTTCCGAAAAATACAACAGATGGCGCTAAAATAAATACGGTATGGCCATCGAACGCCAACGTTCAGGTTTTCGACTTAAGTACGCCTAAAGATGTTTCACATAAAAAGTAACAATAAAATTTAATGGTTAAATGACCCGTGCTGTGACATAGTAGCATCGTCAAACGTACGAAACTTAGTTACTGGGGACGTATGAAACCACGGCAATGGTTTTCAGTCTCAGTAAAATTTAGAATACCAACGTAAATGCATTTGTAATTTACGTATAAAATTCTTTAAAAGTAAGCCATATAGTAATCATAATTATAATCATAATTATTTATTTAGTAGTGTACAGATGTGTTGCTATCGCTGATGTTGGAATACTGTCAGATAAGCATGTCTTCCTTACCACACACTTCAGACCAGAACACAACGGCGCATAACACTGGTGTATCAGGAAGAAATAGATATTGCGGTGCTTCCGGAGTCAACCCACAAAAGAGTTCTACCACCTTTCAAAATCTCTCTTACTTACTTCTCTTTATAGTTGCTGCGATCGTGTCTTCAGCAATTTCGGCTACCTTACACACTTTACTGTTCGATTGTACAGCAGAACAAACTGCATGTACAATGTAACTGGTGTTAGGTAGAAACGATTCACGTTTGCGTGTATCCTTTTTTGGTCCTCCGTATATGTGTCTCGAATTCGTTAAAACTTTCGAGCAATGTTCGTAAGGAGTTCCAAATTTGCTGTTGCATTCTTCCGCGACTGAATGTAGCCAGGAGTATGAAGATTGCAGAACATCCACTAGAAAATAAATCTATAGCTTAATATCATTTTGCTTTTTGTAATTGTACTTTTTTATAGTATGGAAATAGCAAATGAGCATGCAGCGCACCTGATGGTAAGTATCGCCCATGGACATCTATAATCTACCCTAGGTAAGATTCCCCCAAAGTCTCACTTAAAGTTAGCCACAGATGCGTTGCTACACCTGAGGATTAAGATGGAGTGCCTCAGAAAAGTATGTCTCCCTTACTACACCCCAGACCAGAACACAACAGCGCATAACAATGATGTTATTAGGCAGAAATATGTGGAAGCGGAAGATGGTGATAAAGAGTTCTACCACCTTCAAAGTTCTTCTATTTCTTCCCCTTTTACATAAGATTGAAGTAGTAAAATATGCAGTCCATCTGATGAGAAGGGATTGCTGCCACCCGTGGACATCCTTAAGCAATTTCCTATAGAACAAGAGTTCTGCTCTGAAGTTTACTCCCGAGTACTACGCTAGTCGTCACATATGAAAGTGCAGCTGTAACCGCACCATTCCACCGTGACGCAAGAACTGCTGTACTGGTGTGGCGGTGATTAAGCCATACACATTTTGCCACCTTGACCTTTATCAGCATTGCAAAACTAAATCTTTGTTCTGGCTAGAAAGATGGAGGAAAGACTCCCCTACTCGCCGAGGTATTCTCGGAGAGCTATGACATGTGGTTCTTCAAAATATGTACAAAAAGAGCTCTCGTTAAAAATCGGCGATGTATTTGTTCCTCTGGTGTTGCAAATGTCAATAGGCGACGGTGACTATTTTCCATCATCATTGTTGTGGTCTGCCTTATCGTTAAGTTTAAGAACAAAAAGTGCTGTCGTTTATTAAAAGAAATGAGTGTTAAAACAAATTTTTGCTTTTATTTGCTTGGTACACCTAGTAGGGTAATTTTACAACATGCACCTCTATTGCAGTAAAAATATCGACGTTCTCAAGGAGACTTAGACTTATCAGATTCAAAGTGTAATTTAACATACCAATGGCATTCACGACTCGATTTATTTTAGCCAGTATTCCGTCCACTTTATGAGCAATTTCGTTAAGCCTGCCGATCATTACTTTTATCGAGTCCTTCATCGAATTGAAAGGTTTATTCGCGGAATCCATTATATGTTTTACGTCCGTTTTTATTTGCTCCTGTAATACAATAATTTTACTTGAATAATTAAGAATTGTTTTATCATTATGCCTTAGTATATTAATTCAAAGCAGTGATAGCCGAATGGTCGAAACTCGGTCTCTCGATCGGGAGTCCGAAGTTCGATCCCAGGCACGCACCACTGATTTTTTTTCTAAAATTATGTGCGTATTAGATGTTAATTATCACGGTGAAAGAGAATATCGTGAGGAAACCTACACATCCGAGAGTTCCACAATCTACCAATTCGCACTTGGCCAGCGCGGTGGACTATGGCCTGACACTCTCTCAATTTGAGAGAAGACCCGTGCCAGCAGTGGCATAATAATGGGTTGACGGACGATATGAATTCGATTATTTTTCTTATATTTATTATATATTTCCTATAGATTAATTAGATTAATCATTAGCTCAGCAATATTGTCTTCGAGTCTAATTAATATCAAGTGACTTGATGCTATATGAGATGTGTTCTTTATGGACAACTTTATAACCGAACCCACTCAATAAACCCGAAGAGGCAATAAGTTTAATAATTTCAGTATCATCGAATCCTATTGAGATTCTGCCAAAGCCTAGCGTATCTATGCATAAAACTTTTAGTTGAAGAACAGTTCTATGTGCATTGCCTCAATTAAGTAATCGATCCGCGACTATTCACGGACTAGTCAATAGGTAAAACTAGGAAACTAGTACATACCTATCTATTCTGAATTGAATGTATGCTCATTAAATTTGAAAAACTGCTTCATCATCACAAAATCATACAAGTACGCAACTGGACTAATAACCTGGTCAAAATAGACATTGATCTTTGCATAAATTCCCAATAAGCTGAAAATTTAGAGGCATGTATGGGATACCACATACCACACTAATGAAAACCTGAAATGTCTATTGATTTATTCACGTTCAAAGGTTGCAAAAATGTTTTATTTATTTATTTGCCAAACAGTTTAAAAAAATAGCTCAGACTTAAATGTAGATCAGATAATTTTCATTTAACCTACTAAAATTGTTTTTATACTTTTTACCCCTAGGGCTATAAATGATTGTCTCGACTAGACGATCGATCCGCGGCTATTCAGACTACTGATAAATATGCAAAACTAGGAAACGATGTATGTACATATATCAATAAGGACTGGATTATCTATATTGGCCATAACGTCGACTAAACTGTTCCATTGCCAGGAAATCGCACACGCGACTAAACTATTTAGTTTATATAACCTGTGGCGTAGCGTGGATTTCAGCCGCCCGGGCCAAAGTTGAATTCACCACCCACACATTTAGGAAAAAGAAGACAACGTCTAAATTGACGGCTACCAATAGGTCTAATCCTAAAAATAAATCTAAACATTCTGCCGTCCCCAACATTTGCCGCCTGGGAGCGTCAGTTGAGATTCAAACTTTTATTCTATAAGAAATATTACATATTACAAAAAAAGTATATTTTGCCGCCCCCAAAAAGTGCCGCCTGGGGCCATTACCTCTGCCCCTTCCCCTCCTCACGCTAAGATACGTTGTTCTAATTCCCTCGTAGCTAGGCTTTATTTGCTTACGATAAATTAAAACTAGCCACAAAAATATCCTGTTCACGAGTGTCATATACATAAGTAGTTTAATATGTGTTCAACTTAAGGCATTCTTACTCAACGTTTGAACGCATTTGACTGCAATGCACAAAGAATTGCGCCGCAAGTATCCTGTTCCAAAAAGATTTGTCGCAATGAATCATTCCGATTTATTCTGATTGTGTTAGTACCTACCCAAGTCTACCAAATCGCCACTTTGAACTTGAGTTACCATTCACATTGCATTATATTTGGGATTGTAAAAAATATTTTTGTAGTGTTTTTTTTAGTTCAGTTTACGTAGAGGTTGAAAAAAATGGTGAATGTTTGATTGGAAGATATAATTATTTGAAGCGTTCCACCTTAGTCCTTAGCGGCAGTGGCCAACCTCAAGTCAGACTTTCTTATTTGGGATTACAGCTATCCATGAGTCACAGTGGCCACTATTAGGCCGCCATCAGGAAGACTGCATCGCTTGACAAATCTACTTCATAACAAAATCTAAGCAAGTAGGTACCTGAGTGCAAGCCATGGATTCTGTCAGGACTTCCGAGTTCTTGAGGGTATTGGTTGCGGGTCCGGTTAAAATGAGAACCAAAGCGTAGCAAGTTAGAGTGTACCGGCCAACACGAGAGAATAGTTGTGGAATTAAAAGGAATACAAGGCATCTGGAATAGACCTTTTAAATATGAAGTACTCATTTGGTTACTTATATTTTCTAACCCAAGGGCGACGAAAGCTTTAAGAGTATTTTGCTTTGCACTAACGTCAGCGTTGAGTGTTAAAAAAAAAACTTAAAATCAAATGTATGTGTCCCTTCTTATAGGGCAACGAATTCTACTTTTTGAATTAAATTCGCTATTCTGCAGCTAATTGAACATTTCGAAGCCGACTAGTGAGTTTATGTAAACAATCATGTTTATGTTTTCAAAAAGGAGAAACTCGTCTGTGTAATTGACTCATTTAGAGCGTGGAGTGGTACATATTCCCTGTTCAGCATGTGGTTGACGTCTCGCATGATCTCCTAAAAATAGTATTTTCACTATTTTTAAATTTTGATGGATTCCGTATTCCGTAATGGAATACGGAATTTCCTATTATTGCTATTAAGTCGAATCTAACTGTTATAAAGTCGAACCTAACTAATGCCAAAGAATCGGACATACTATACGTCCCTTCTTGTATAAACCTCGATAAACATTACATATGTAGAATTTGTAATACTAACATAGCCTGTAATAAGTAATAACTAACAAAATGTTCTTATTATCATCATTTTTATTATATGGACATAGTCTGATTTTAATGAATAAATAAAATTACCCACCGACAGAATGTCGCAGTTCCTTGCAAAGAAAAAGCTACTGCAGTACTTAGCAATCATATTAATTACCGATGCCATAACTAACTTTTTCCGCGGCTCCACCCGCTTGGGTCATGATTACTACGGTAAAAAGTATTCTATAAGCTAATACCAGTTATAATCTAATTCCAATCAGTAGTTTTTGAGAAAAAGACTAACAATTATCCATTAATCGTTAGAAACTTCGCTTTTATAATATTAGATAGAAAAGATTATAAATAAAAATACTTCAAAATATGCTTGCAACAAGCTGCATAAATAGGTACCTAATTCTGTAACTGAAAGCCAGTCCAAAGGTAAGTAGAACACCGATAATGGAGCTCATAATCGTCGCGTGTATCAGCGATATCGATAACTGGAACACGAAGAACACGAAGCACAAGTACGTTAGAACAATGCCACCGAAAAAACCAATAACGCTTTTAAGAACGAATTCTGGAAACGTCTGGTCTGTTTTCAAATAAATGAACAAGTTAGAGGTCGCTGACCCCTTTGGACACCATTTGCTGAAGCGTTCGAATACGCGCCTTTTTGCATCATGGCTGTACTGCCGCCATCTTTGAGACAGATTTCTTGGCGGGAGTTCGATATCCGATTTCGTATCTATTTCGTTTGTATTGTCTTTGTCGATCCGTTCTTCGTATAACTTCGTCCATATTGTAGAAGGATAATTATTACTCATATTCAGGATACGCTGGAGACACGTATTGATAGTGATAACTTATCCATTATTTTCATGGGTGTCATTGAATTCTTAGTTTCACAACAAAATGTCACAGCGTAAATTTCTGGTGGAACTTTCACTTATTTTCACGTATGACAAATACCTAGTTAAAGTTTTTATTTTGCAGCAGCATTAATGGCCATTTATATGCCCATAAATCCATAATTGTAAAATTTTATAATTTTGTGTTGTACAAAGTCACTAATTATTATAGGCACAACGAGAAATGTATTGAATACCAATTAAGTAAAATGTGAAAAAGATTTTACCTAATAATAACTAACTAGATTATAGAAGAAAGATGTTTCTTTATAATTTTAACTTGCTATACGTTAATCATTAGTTCCTGAAATATACTAAATAGCAAAGTTAAACAGCAATACATTGCATGCATTTAATGTCAGGCGTTCATATGGTATATTTATTGAACGTGAACATGTTACTTTTTATAGCAGCGACATATCTCAATGTATAAATCATTATTCTATTCAACGTCTCGTCGGATCATATCGCAACGATCATGCAATCAGTTCAAGTTACATGACCTCGTATAAAGTGATTATGGTTCAACTAAAAGTGAACGCACCCTTTTCGTCTGGTATGGTAATAAGTTTTATGTATAGAGATGGCAGATTAGCAAACAATAAAATTGTAGTCAATAATTGAGAGTTATTATTGTAGAGCCATTGTCCATGTAGACAAGAGTAAGTGCTTGAGAAAATGTGAATGCCGATATATGCTGCTTTTTGAGAGTTCATTGACTTAAATGGAATTGTCAATAACAAATTAAAATGTGCTCGGCCCGTTTGCTTGCGGATCTGCGCAAGGAGTTCATTCATAAAACATGCGCAGAACACTGCATTGCTACAAAATCAACTTCACTCTGTAATAGCTCTGGATAGGTATCGCGGTATCATCTTTTCACCAATACTTTTGTTTCAATAACGGTGATGTATTATAGCGTGTCATGAAAGCATTAAGTGGACAATAATGTAAAAATGTTCAGGTGATTTTTATGTTTCTCCAAAGACTTTCAAGTGTATGATTCAATTGAAAATTTATTGAAGAAAAGTGTAAGTGCTAACGTTTTCTGTAATAGTGTGATTTACTTTTATTGTAATTGCATCATAATCTTCTTAGTTTTGTGTTGTTTCACTTTTACTTGTGTGCATTATGCCTTTATATAAAATCTTTTTTTGATAACCAGTGATTTGCAAAAAAATTATGCTCGAATACTTACTTTTGTACTTGATACTTACATATTTTTGACATTTAACATTGTTTTATCATTTAAAATAATATCTTGACAGGGTTTATTAAATTTAATTGAACGCATTTTCAAATAAATTTGAATGAGCTTATAATTTTTTAATTGTCAAATCGACCGGGTGATTTTGACACATCTCAACATTTATTTGTTGTGACTTGGGATTTTGTACTAAAAAAAACTTGATTATTTTATAATATTTATGTACAGTTTTTGATGGAATTATGTATGTATCTGAGTTATTGATTTAACAAGTATTAATTTACAAACATCGGCTGCAACTTCTTGAGATATTTTTGTAATACTTACAAGTTTTCATTCCAAGTAAGGTTTGTTTACTTTTATTGCACAACAAAATGAAATTCTCGCAAACTATCGTAATTTAAATTTAATTGTAAGCCCTAATAACATAGGGGGTAAATACAATGCATTGGCCGGAAACTCATTTTTCGATTTAAAAGTAAATATAGGACCGCTATCACTTGTATTAAAAATTGGGAAAAAAAAAAATAAAACTGATATGATATTAAATAAATAAATGAAGTTAGAATTGAATATTTCTCCGGAAATCCAGGTGTTTTTCTAACAATAATTAACACTTTGTTTTATTATTTTTAATATGTCTTGTAAATATATATGATTTATTTATTTTAATGTTTTCGGCTGGAAGATAAAAGGGTAATTTATTCTAATAAATAGTAAAAAAATATACAGTTAACGGTATTTTTTAATTAATAGTAAAAAGTATACAGTGATGCAATGTTGCCAGCATTCTGGGCATTATGCCATTATTCAAGTTTAATTTTAGTTTATATTAGTTTTCTTAATGTTAGTTAATTAAATCTCTCCTGTGTTATAAAAATTAAAAATAATTTACTTAACTTTCATATGGATTACATTTTAAATTTCTTACAAATGCCCTCCTACATTAATGTAGATTAATAGAGAAAAGATTAATGTTAAATACTACCTAAATTTAATAAAAATATCATTTATTAGAATTAAGTTGCCCACAATTTTAATTTTATTTTCATTTAACTTTTAAATAAATTATGTGTACATTTTTTATTTTCTTTCATCGCTTCTTGATAAAGGAACTCACTGCAAAGCGGTAGATTATTGATGTTCAAAAGGAAATAGAAATATTTTTCTTTTTCTTTATAAGATTTATAGAATTAATATTCTATCGAGACGAAGTAAATCTTTGTTATAAGATTGAAGTTGCAAATGAGCTCGCAGAACACACGGGTGACTATGGGCATCTGTTCCTTACTCTATATTTCTATATAGAGTATGTTCTATGTTCTCATAGGTCTACCTGATACTAATACAGGTGTGATGCATCTTCCTAGGACTGAGATGGTCCCTTATATTAAGGTGAAGCCGCACTCACATACAATGAAATAAATGCTTCGCCCTATAAATAGGTTGCCCTTCGTGGCTCGACAAGAAAGCACAGTGTTATGTATTGATATGCGCTAGTTTGAAGGGTGTGATAAGGGAGATATACTTATTCAGGGTGTTCCAACTTAGTCCTCAGGGGTAGTAACACATCTGTGACTTATTTCAGGTAAGATTGATATTATCTGGGGTTGTTTACAGATGTCCATAGGTGGTAGTTGCTATATACCATCAGATGGACTACATTCTCTTTTGCAACTTCCAAAATATGTGTGAGCAATACCCCCCTGGTCAAATTATACTGGTATTACGACTTATCATGTTATTTTCCCACTATTCATAAAAATACATGTATAAACAATGCTGAACACAGGAAGTTGTCATTCAAGAACCATCTGATGCATGCCTATAATGGGTGTCAAACTACTTAAGGCTGGATTAATGCTGATCTGTGGAGTTGTGACCTTATTTCTGTTTAACCTTCAATCAACTTATACCAACATATTTCACATCCATTTATGATTAAGATGAGTTGGATAATGTGAAATTTCAATTATTGTTGTTTTATAGATTTATAGTTGCCAATGAAAAAAATATTTACATTTTGTGGTTGTATTAAAGTTTATAGAAAATTGTGTTACAAGTGACCAAGCTAACTATACGAATGTCAAACGTGACGTCACTCGCAAGTTCGCGAGTACTGATGACAAAAAATAGCAATAATGATTTTTTATGAAATGTTGATTTCAATGAAATGAGAATTTTAATAAATTTCTGTCTTAAGAATTTATACATAATTATTTATACTTAAACAACGCTTTTTTTACTTATTTTGGTTATCATTGTAACAAATTAATATTTGGTTATTTATTTTATTATCTAAAATCAAAACAGATTAGGTAGTTTAGATGCGAACAGTACTAGGACGAGAGTGGGGCGTGAGGTGGGACCGGGAAGGGAAAACGCATTCCTCCCATTCGTCTAGTTAGCTTGGTAGAGTAGTACAATTTTTTTGTGTCTTATATTAGGGGGATTTTGTATTTGGGCTATTAAGGATAGGAGTACATAATTTAATTTATAACACTTATATCCTCATTATATCGTACATAATTTAATTTATAACACTTATGTCCTTGGGAGTAGCAACTCATCTGTGATCGACTCGAGATAGACCTTGATGTCCATGGGCGGCAGTAACCACTTATCATCGTGGATTGCATGCTCGTTTGCTACTTCATTTGATAACAATATAACAAGAATAACAATAAGACATTTGATTTGATTTACATGGCTTTGAATAATTTTGCTTTAGTTTTTTTTTGTGCTTGACGCAGCAAATTAGCATGCAGTTCACCTGATGGTAAGTGGTCACTGCCATTCGTCACATCTGTAACCAATTCCGTATCGAACAAGTGTTAGTTTCACTCTTGAGGACTGATATGGTCTATTCAAATTCAATTCAGCTGGCATCTACCCAATCTGATGATCTGCTTTACGCTGGAAATCTGTTCCGGTGATATCTCGGTCAAACCATTTTAGTACAAACGCTGATTTTCGCTATAGTCCATTTTTTAGATTTGATTCTTTAGTTTCCTAGGGTTTCCAATTGAGATAGGACGGTTTAAGATATTTCCTTTCCACACAATGGATAATTTAGTCGAACTATACTAGGTCAAACGCCGATTAATCCTAAAGGCCATTACTTTGATTTTATTGAACCTGTAATTTCCTAGGGTTTCCAGAGAAGGGATTCAGATATTTCTTTTACAGACAATGGACAACGAGCAGCCGCATCAGGAGCTGGTGAAGTGCGTGGTGGTGGGGGACACCGCGGTCGGGAAGACGCGCTTGATATGCGCACGCGCATGCAACAAGCACGTGTCTCTCTCGCAGTTGATGACCACGCACGTGCCGACCGTGTGGGCGATAGATCAGTACAGGATTTATAAAGACGTAAGCATTTGGTTTTAATGAGAAATCTGGGTTTGTGCGGTTAAATAGTACCAATTTGATGATAATTTTACGAATGTTCAAGATAAAAATGTAATCGACAAAATCTTCTCAAATTAAAGAGGTCTAGTGTTAGAACTAATTGGTGATAGCTTAGTGTTTTGAAAATGGGACATCGTGCTATAGGTCCAGGGTTCAAAATTCATGCACATATCTGCGACACTTAAAAGTTATGTGTATTAGAAATATATAATAATTTGCTTTTACGGTAAAAATATCGTGAAGAAAGCAACCTGCCTAAAATAAAGAAAATATCAAAGGTGTTTAAGGTCTACCGATTTGCGTTTAGCTAACTTTGTGGACTGTAGCCAAAGTCTTTCTTACTGAAAGAACATGTGTGGTCGATGTACTCATGCGCATGCAACAGACCATGATGCATGCGCAGGTTGATTGATGACTACGCACGTGCCTATCGTGTGGGCGATATATCAGTCCTAGATTTAGGTACGAGGATGTAAGTGTACAACATCTGATTCGAATGAGAAAGTTGGGTAAGACTCTATTGATCAACAATTTTCCAGTGCCTGCTTAAGGCTAGTTTTACGATTGTTCGAGATTTAATTATGGTTAAAAATGTCTACATGAGAAGGTATTAAACTGTTTGTAATTCGGCTTATTACGCTGGCCTTAAATTTAGGTGAAAGCCTTGATTGAATTCGAAATTGTACCTAAAGATGGCTACCAGTACATGGGTTTATATTTTGGATTGTAGATGCAAAAGACTCAGCAAGAGTATTAGGTTAGGTTAGGTTAGGAAAACTAAATATTACCAAAGATTCCTGTCTGCAGGTACTAGAGAGATCATGGGAGGTAGTCGACGGTGTTAATGTGTCCCTTCGGCTGTGGGACACGTTCGGTGATCATGAGAAAGACAGGAGGTTTGCTTACGGGAGGTGAGTATTTACTGTGTGTTTATTAAACATTTTTGACGTAAAATTTATATACGTAACGAGTATACAGAGCAACGTTATCGGCATGAATTTGTGACATAGGCTATGTAATTTAAAAAAATGAAGCCTGTAAATAAAACAAAAAATTAATTTTTGCTATCGTGGCAATATGGGAATCAAATGAAAGCTACTAAATAGACCGTTTCGATAAATAATAATACTTTTAACTTATTATTTTCACGAAAACTCATTAATAGCTTAAATTAAGCGTACAATAAACCGTAAATTTCAGTTTATCCGTGTTTTTATAAAAATCTCTTGTTTCTTTCGAAATTCTTAGAATGTATCCGTAATCTAACTTATTGTGTCGGTTGTGGAGTGTCCGAAAGGGCCCGAGTGACCCTCAATGCCTTACATGTCATAACGAATGCTTCCGGCCGGTCCCTAGTTGATAACTGTGCATGTGATTCCTGCTTTTTTTTTTAAATTCGTCAGTGGTCACGTTTTGGTACTGGAAGTCTTTATGTTCCACCGATAAATACTAGTAATAAAATGAGGTTGGCTTCTTTATAATATAGAAGTAGCAATCAAGCATGCAATCCACCTGATAGTAAGTGGTTGATGCCGCTCATGGACATCTGTAAGCAACTTCATAAAGAACAGGGGTTCTATCTGAAATCGATCACAGATGCGTTGAACTCCCGAGAACTAAGTTGGTCGCCTTGTATGAAAGTGAGATGAATTATAAGGAGCAGTGATAGCCTAATGGTTGAAACTTGGCCCTTCAATCGAGGGTACCGAGGTTCGAATCCCAGGCACGCACC
>DWLI01001237.1:0-16357 GCA_018249915.1 Cecropterus dorantes dorantes | reverse complement strand
TCCTGATAGGTTACTAAAAATCCCTTGCGCTGTATCGTAACTGTATATTTTGTATGAAATTCTTCAGACAAAATATACAGTTTTTTGTCGCGCCTGAAAAGTTACCAAATATCACTTACGCGGTATTGTTATATAAGCGACGATATGTCAAAATCTGTTAAGAAGTAAAATAGACAGTGTTCATACATAGTCCGGTAAAAATACAGCTTACTGTATGATAATTATTTAATTGTTATGACTTAAAATCACTAATTAATTGTCAGATTCAATTTACACCGGGAGTATACTTATATCAGCCGTTTAAATGACAATACCTGTTATATAAGCGACGATAAGAAGTGTCTGTGGATTTGTCTCAGCTGTAATAGTGTCAGAGGCTATAAGTACCTTGATAGCTCGATGCGGCACCCCGGCGACGTACAGCGTGTTGTGCGGCTCGCTGTAGGCCGCGGCGCCCACGCCGCCCGGGAAGCGGAACGAGCTGTGCAGCTTGTAGCCGTCCGTCTGCGACACCAGGAACGCGCGCAGCCAACCGTCGAATGACACTATCAGTACCTCCCAGTTCCTGTGTCAGTCATTTTATTGCATAAGTACATGTACATTGTGCGATGCTATTTATAAACAATCTGATTATTTTGAAAAAAAAAACATATTAAAATTATTTTATATTCATTACATTTGATATGCTCTATGGCTTATGACAATAATTCTTCCCGCGATAATTGTAAAGGCGCATTTTATATGAAATCTAAACAGAAAAACAATATTTGAATGGATCAAATGTTTGCAGTACTTTAAGAAAATAAAATATTTACATGTTGAAAATTGGAATAATAGCCATTATATTTTTTTCTATCAATCTCTGTATTTTTTTATCATGTAATTGAAAAAATCAAATCCTTTCAATCTCCCTTACATTGATAATTATAAGAAATGCTTACTGCGTTAATTGCATCAAATCAAAATAGAAGAATAAAAATATATTAGCAGGTGAGCCTTATTTATTTAACATAATCTTCAAAAATAGTAATTCACCTGTGCTCAACTTCTGTGATCCTATCTTAGTGCCTATACCACATAATACCAAGTGACTGCATGCCTATTTGTCGATTCTACTTCATGTGAAATAAGTGAGTTAGTCCACATGATCTTTTGCATAGTTTGGTACACTTGTTGTGTCTTAGCTTAACCTAGACTTTTGGCTATTCAATTAATAAATAATGTTGCCTTTTACTACCTACATATATTGATCCTCTTTATACCTATTAAGCATAAAAATATATCAATTTAAACCATAAATGTCATGTAGTTTTAAATAACATAGTAAATAAAATATACAAACCATTTTGGGTCCTTAACTCTTAGCGGCATAAATATAATAGCAGCAACTGCATGTGTGGTGTCCGTACACTCTAAACCTCCAGGTCTTGAGCATTCCTTGAACAAATGCATAATTTATACAAATAAAAAATATGTTTTATATAATAACACTTTATATTAAATCAACCGTAAACAAAAATACTTTATGTATCAACCTTTCATGTTCCCACCCCCATTCACTAACATTAACCATAAACACCACACTCATCAGCAGCACATACTAAACCTATTCTTTAACACTATTATTAAAAGTTAAGTATGGTATGGAATGTAAAGTTACTAAACCAAAACATTTTTTAATGTTTGATTTTAGACTAATATTATCGCGGAATTGATAAGCGGCGTATTTAAATTTTTATTTTATAAATTAAAATACCGGCAAAAAGAAATTTATAAACTGCACATTGCAAGTACCTGAAACATATTAAAAAAAATTAATGTTACAAGTGACACACTTGTGTCAATACTTACAAATGGAATGTTAAATAGGTTTGAAGCAGTCAGATCAAAGAAGCTAACAATCCCATTGCCATACGCCAGCGCAATAAAAGAGCAATCGGGACTCCAAGCAACTTTTCGCCATTGTGAATATGGATCTCGAGCCACTATAAGAATTTAACAATAACAATTTACTAAGGCCTTTATAATAACAACTAAAAGAACATAGTAACAAAATAATATTGTCATTAAATGTAATCCAATAGTTTCGTACATCAAGTACAGGCATTACTGTTTAACATAATACCAACAACTATGCATTTGTATGTGTAAATAGATAGGTTAATTTGTCATAGAATTATTTTGATGTTATTAATTTGTGAGATAATTTTCGTTGGTCAACCAATGCAAACAAATAAAATTCAACTACATCATTGTAATAAAAAAGAGTGTTCTAAGGTGAACACCCTAATAAATCATTAAATTACTGTATATTTGTCAATGATTAAATTCTACATTTCTGTCTATCTTCAAAAATCTCCACTGAATAGGTTAATCTTGAAGAACCACTTCAATAAGAATTTAAACGGAATAAAAATCATTGAGTATTATGTAGGATAGTTTATAGTTTAAAAATAACTGAGATAAAATTACAAAACTGTACATAGGGATAGAAGATACATTATAAGAATGAGGATAGTTAATGTATAGCACTTACCAGTAGTCCTGGCCGCAATTGTAGCATACTCAGAGCGCCTAGTTCTGATTTCCAATATGTTATCGGTCACTACAGCTATTACTTTGCCCTCATCTCCTAGAGCTATTTGCCATTTTTGTAGCTTCTTTTTGTACCTAAAATTGCATTCCAATGATAACGTATATAGACAGGGGTGCGAAGAAAAGAAAAATTCAAACAGATTTAGGGTATATTGACCCCTTGGCCTAGTATGAAAAATATCTTAAGAAACTAGAAGTAACTCTGTCCAAACTTAACATAGCTTTAATGACGCTCATGTATTCAATATATGCAGTAAAACACTTACGCATTTACACTATCAATTAGACTCTTTTTTGCTCCAAAAAACTTTACCCATCTCCACAATGCCGACAAACTTTCCGGTATTATATTGTCCGGCTTTTGCTGAAATAAATAAACAAAGCGTTACCCCACAATTTTTCTTGAAAATTTTATAAACATTACATCAATAGTAGGCAATGTGAACAAATATATTTATTTTACCAAATATTCGGGTTCTGGCTTCCATTCGGAGAACACGTAAAGTTCGTGTAATATAGAGGGATGTTCTCCCATTGTAAACGCACAATTTGAACCTTCACTCCTTGAAATTTTCATACATGAATTGCAATTTCATAAAATTACAAACATATTGATCGCATCACATTCATATGATTTTGACAAATAAATGTTGGCGAAATTGTGACATAATCGTGGTGCGTTCAATTCTACGCTAACACCATTTTTACCTAAAAAACTATTTAACTATGGTTTAGTAAAATAATGTAATGCGTTATCTGAAAGTCAAATGAAAATTAAAGCCAAATAATAAGATTTTATAAAAAATTACAAACAGGAAAAACCATATTGGGCTAACTATAATTTGGACTAAATAATTAAATAATTTGGAATAAAAACAACAAAAATTTTCAGGTTCCATCTTGAAAATTATTTATAATTTATCTGTTTACTGTTTTAAATACATAGAATGAAAATATTATTGTTGATATAAATGATAGAATCCCAGTTTCCATAACCGTGCCATTGACAAAAAAAAATAATGTCATACCCACAACTGATCAACTGACATATTATGTCAAACGAAGAAGTTTTTCAAGTTATATTTTGTTTTGAATTGGATTATTTATTTCATTACAGTAAAATTATCATAAAAATCATTCTACTATTTATTTATATCCCGACAATTTTTATAAATCAAAATTTATCTAAAAACAAGATAAAAAGTAACATTATTAATTACTACCAAAATTTAACAACAATAAACGATGGGGGTTAATTTGCTTCATAACATTTATCAAAAAGTCCGTAAATCATCTACCACAATAATACATATATCCATGTCTTCGATCTCACTCTTATATTTTTTACTTATTTTTTATTTGCAGAACTTATACGAAAATGAAAAAAACATATCCTTTTGGGAGGGCTACCTACAGAATCTAAACACGCTAGATCTCAACTTGTTTGCCGAGAAGCTGAGCGTGCCTGTATTGGTGCCGGTCGGTAGCAGGATGTTCTTCCGCGGAAATCTCAGGCACACCAATGAAATAACTGTTGCTCTCGGCGCTGATTACTTTGCTAAATGCTCAGCAAAACAGGCTCAAGTGTTAAGGGAACACAGAATCAAAGGTAAACTTTACTGTATTTTGTTTAATAAATTAGGTATATTTAATGTTTATCCTATATTTAATTCTTAAATACACTTTTGTTATGGTCCAATTGTAACAAATGAGTCTACAATCAACCTTGTATTTGTCTGTAATACTACAGGAAACCTGTTGTTAATGCATACCTGTTTCTGAGATCCAAATTTAATATTCAAGTAGTTTGTCAAATGCTGCTTATTGTGATAACAAAGTTTCTCTTGTAAATCTTTATCAAAGTGGAAGAAACATATGACTACATGCAGGTGGCTGCATACATATATATATATAAAATAAAAACACTGACAATTCATAGCTAAGTTTAAAAATGCCATTATTTATCTAATAAATCCCATGGAAACATTAAACCTTAAAGCAAATTATTATTATTTAGATGCAAAGTCGAAATTAGAATTATTAAAGAAAGAAAGGGAGTTCTTGACTGAGCAACTGTCATTTAGCAATCAAAATGTTTTCAATGAAGCCGGTCATGACATTATTGAAGTATTTACTGAGGAGGAGGACAAGGCTTGGCGAGAGCAACACAGGGATAGAGTGAGGCAGTATAAACAGAACAAACATAAAAATGATAAACCACCAGCAGTTGAAATCACCGATGAGGAGCTATGGACCAGATTAGATGAATTAGAGTTGCAAGAAGAATTGGAAAATGAACTGTCCACTAATGAATCCAAGAGACAAATAATGGAAGATATTGATGATATAATTAGAGATGTAGGTAAAATGTCTACTCTTGAAAAAGCAAGTAGTGATAAGGACAGTGATGATGATGAAGAATGTGATAATAGTGATGCTGAAGCAAAGTTAGATAGCAAATTAGATTTAGATAGAAAACAGGTTAATGAAGAAGATACATCAAATTTAGATTCATCAGAACAAATACAAGAAAGAAACATGTCACTGAGTCAAAGGGAAGCAGAGTTGCTGGCAAAGCTTGATGAAATGGAAAAACGTGAAGAAATGGAGGATGAATTGAACAGGTATGTGAAACAACCTAAATAACAAAATTTAATAACTCAGGTGGATTTGACATAATAGATTTAGGTATCTTCTATATAACAGGTCGCAATATCTTAAAATAACAGGGAAAATATATCAAAAAGTCAAACTGATTATCCTAAATTATTTATTAATTCTTAATTTTCTTAGTCTACTATTGTTTTGATTTTTTTTCGTTACAGACAGGATAATACAATGCAAAGTGATTACACAAGTGATGAATATGAAGAAGACGATGAAGATGAAGAAACAGATGAAGATGATCATAAACTGAAAAGAAAAGTTTCTTTTGCTGATGAGAATGATAGTGAAACATTAGAATTAACTTTCAAACATTCAGATGTAGAGCCAATCAATATACCCTATAATCAAACTAGAGGTATCACAAAACCTAGTGATGTATATGAAGCTTTCTCAAATTTGTTTTGTGGTGAGACTTCTATATTAAAAAAGACCAAGTATGGTAGTCCACCAGTTGAACATAAAGCAGAACCTTCAACAGAACAACAAACAAAAAATTTGGTGAAATTAAAAGAGGACTTGAATATCAATAGAACAATTCTAATAAAGGATGTCACTGAAAAGATGGATCATAACGATAATGATTTGTCCAATAATGGTCGTCCTATGAGTTTGTTCAAAAAAAGAAGGCAACAACGAAAATGATTGTTGATAAGAGTTAAATCGATTAAGAGAAATTGTGATATGAAATATTTCTAAGACATAACTAGAATAGTTAGAACCTATGAATAATACAAAATAAAAGTATTTTAATCAATTGGTGTCAATGGGTTCTCATGAAATTTTAAACAAGTTGTGATGCTAACAATTGTATTAAAACTACTGTAAAAGAATTAAAAAGTTGAAGTTAATCGCATTGTTTTTAATTTTTATATCCAAACTTTTTTAAATATATGCAGTGAAATTATTATAATGTTCATATCAGACTGATACAGAGATTTGGCTCAATAAACACTATGAACAAAGTTAATAACTAGTACTAATAATAAATTATTTGGCCCTTAAAAATGCCAACATGATTCAGCTGAGTTTGTAGTACAGCATCTAGTATGTATGCCACGGATTAACTATTTACATATTCCGTGCACTACATAGATGGCGCTGTACAGGCATTATTTACTTGTAAGAAATTAATTAAACACATTATAAATATTGGAAAGTATTTTCTTATTTATATGTTGTAAATGGCTGTTAGTACTTCCTTTGATTTAGTGATTAATTTTAACCTCTTTTTAATATTTTAAGGCTAAAACAGGAGAATGCAAAGCAGTAAGTATACACTTCCAAAAAAAAGCTGACTATCAATGACAGTTTGTCAAATCGTACTTCAAATTACGATTTTGAAATCTAATTTTATAGGTTATGTTGTGATTTTCAAAACTTTAATACATTTCAGGCATTAAAATATCATAAAGCGATAATACCAGTGTAAAATCAAACACATCAAATATTTGTAAATAACATGTTATCGCGTAATTTTAGGCAGTTTTGCCGCCGTTATTCACAATCAGTAACATTTAGAACCACTGAAGTTTTGCCTGTAAGTGCAACAGTGCATAATTGTATTGAATTCTTCGATAAATGACTTAACTTATATATAATTGTGATCCTAGCATCCAGATACGTTTTATTGTAACGATTTATCAACATTACGTTTTTCATAATTAGTCGCAATTTTTTGTTATACTTTACTTACAGTCTCAACACAATGAGAACCAAATAGGTTTGTTCTATACATTGGACAAGGAGACGGTGAAACAACTGTACGGGCATGGAGGTTTCCCCAAGAGCTTCATGAAGCAAACCAAGACTTTCACGGAAGCGTCGCTCATGGTGCGGCAGCCGGCACTCGATATCATGGAATGTATAAGGGCTTCTGACTTAAACAAACCGGTTATAAGATATGTTTTATGTATCCTTTATATAATATACTGCCGATATTCTGTAGGTTTACCCGTATATGATAACAATATAGTTCATCACAACCTAGTTGTCTGCTTTCCACATTTAGATTTTAACTTTTTTTATTTACATCCCCAGAGATCAATCTGGTTACTTGCTGAGTATATTTCTATATAAATTTCTAACCTTCCCAAAAAAAACTAATAGGCATTCTCTAATATAAAACACCAATAACCATTACGTCGCGTATTCCATAGCATTAACCATTAGATAATCCAGTTGTATTGTAGTTAAGACTCGTTAGAATAAAAACCAGTTAACCAGTGTAAGGTGTCCATTATTACCAACGAACCAAGCTAAACCCAAAAGGAAAGAGACTACAACCCTTTTTCACAGGCTATGTTTTAGACTTTTTAATTTCATGGATACATTTAAGTTCAAGTATTTTTACATTAAGTGTATATTGAAACAACTACCTTAAGCTAAATGACTAGATGGCGAGAAAGGTACTGGCAAATCCCTGACGTTGGCGCATCTTCTGCACTACGCTCATAAAGAAGGCTTTTTGATTGTTCACATACCATGGGGTAAGGTTTTGCTAAATATATTTGACATAGTTTTGCTTACATTATTTTCTTTGACATAATTTCTGCCCTGACATTAGACATCATGTTTTGTGAGCACATTTTTTAATACTTAAAAGTAGCTAATAAGGCATAATATTGCAAATTTGTGTTTAGTATCCGAATGGCTTCGTCGAGTGTTGAGACACAAGGAAATGTCAAACTCGCAGTCACGGGAGGGATTTGTGGACTTGCCACTGGATGCTGCTGCATGGCTTCTGCACTTCAAAATGCAGAATCAGGTGCTGCTCAAATCTGCAGATGTAAGTTTCCTACCTTGTTACCTTCTACCTTAATTTTTATTTCTAAAACACTATGAATGATATATTAAAGTCTATGTAAATGTACAAAACCATTTACCATTACCAATCTTTTATTCTTTTTGTTATATGGATTGAAATACAAAAAAATAGTAAACAATATGTAGGATCATATATTATAGAAATATATGAACAACATAATATTGCCAATACACAATTATAATTGTAATTACATATTATGGCAAGCTAAAATGGTGATTATTTTTCATGTTTAGTTGCGGGTATCAAAAGAGTATGTGTGGAGCAAACGTGAGAAGACAGAGGTTGGTGCACCCCTGATGGAACTGGTGGAGCACGGCATCGCGCGTGTCAAGTATGCGTGCGACGTCATAGATGCCATTGTCAATGAAGTCAAGATACTATCCAACAACAAGCAGTAAGTTGCAACATTTTACTAATGTTACTCTAAAACAGCAGTGTTAAATGCTGCTTTGTTTTGGTTTGAAAGGTTTAGTATGGGAGACATACTTATCTGAGGTCTATCAGGTATGTAGGTATCACGGAATAACGGTAGATAAATTTACCATTACTTGTGTACCAACTTATTCCTCAGCAATAGCAATGTATATGTAATGTTAAATGTAACCAAACTCAAGTGAGACTCTAAGATAGAGTCTAGAGTAGACTGCATGCTTGTTTGCTACTTCTATTCGAAAAAATCTTTCATTGTAATAGATCATTATCACATTTTTGCCATGGCCACCAGATACTTAACACCACACAATATACATAAAGGATAATATTGTACACCAACATTAGTGGCTTTTCTATTAAAAAAATTACAAATCACTTGTACAGGTGGTTCTTTTTACAGATTCTAAAACACTGTTCTATACAGGTGCACCATTAGGCGATAGATGGCAGCCACATTTGAGCACTGTTGAAAGCGCTCAATGACAATGCAATTTTGAATATTATGATCTACTGCATGATATTGAAAATTAGTTTATTGTAGTGTTTGTGTAACTGTGTAAGTTTTTACATAAGTCTTCTATTTTAGGTGTAAAACATTTGTGGCGATAGATGGATTCAACAGTTTCTTCTATCCCATGACTCGCCTTCACACCCCCACTAAGAAGAAAGTGAAACCAGAGGAAGTATCTCTTACAACATCTATAATGGAACTCACTAAAAATGATTGGGTAATTATTTAAATCTGTTAAAGAAGTAAATCTTTTTAAATTTTAATTTATATTAAATTGACAATTGATGAGTCCATACTTGCTTTAAAATATTAAAATAAATGTAGTTAAATTCTTTTTTGCTTCTAGACAAATGGTGTAATAGTAGTGTCAGCTGACCAACTCGCAGTTCCAGATGATCATCAAGAATCACATTTACCCAGATACTTATTGTTCAAAAAGGTAAATTCTTGTCACAAAAATTATAAAAAGTACCCATTAAATTACTTTGGTTTCTATATGTTAAAGCTTTTAAGTTTTATACATTTTTATTTTTTATCAAGATACAGTTTCTTTGATTTCAAATGAAAGAACCTAATGACTATAGTTCACTGAATGCAAATAAGTTTACCATTATTTATTTCAGGGCTTCGAACATTTAGACCCCTTTGTTCCAATTGAAGTAAAAAAATACAATGAAAGGGAATTTTTGTCTTGCGCCAGCTACTACAGAGACAGGCTATGGCTGAGAGGCCCTCCTGAAATAGAGTCTGAGCTGAAACTTACCAGTGCCTGCAACCCATACAAGTTTATGGAAATGTGTGCTCCACTTTAGAAATAAGTTAGTAATTCTATGTATAAGTATCTTTGTTGTAGCATTACATAAATATTTAATAAATTGTAGAGTTTGTTTTTAATACAAATTTCATTTCCCTAGTACCACCAAGTCTTTGAAACAGCAATAACTGTGCCTAGAGGCTACTCAAAAAATATTGAGCACAACCAGGTTTCATGTTAAATATACATATAACTAGTATATAACAGTTGGTTATAGTTTGCATATTGTCTGTTCATTACATATATAATAGAAGGCATAAACATGCCATAAACTATCAAAAAAATTAGCACAACACCGAAACTAAAAAATCTATTTAAATCATTATATTACTTCAACATAAATGAGTGTTTACTTTATTTGTCCTTATCTTGAGAATGAACTTGTTAGGAGTTACTTAGACTTACTGATTTTATCTGTGGGGAAAGAATGAGAGAGGATAAATAGGGAATGATATGTAAGGGCATTCACATATAAATTCAGTATGATTTTAATAATTTACTTCGACGAACATAATATCTACACAATTGCACTTATTCGCTTATTTAAACTTTGTATCCGACGATGTGGCGCTTGCCAATGCATTCTCCGACATAGAACCAGAAGATTACTTCAGCGCCCACCAGCATGTTCAGACTGGCCTGCCTCACGGTCTGCTCTCTCCACGCGCCGCTACGGGCGCTGCTGAGCAGCTTGCCGATGCCAGCTCTGATCTGAGGGATCTCGCTCAGTTTGGGAGGTGCCATCTCTACCCTCGCATACTTCATGAAAATGTTGAACTTAGGGCGTGCTTGGGCGAGAGCCGCTGTAAAGTTGAAATATATGTTACATAACTTACGTGTATTTTTCTAAACTTGAAACTAACATCATAATCAATTAATTTTTAGAGGATAAAATAACCTTCAATATTATATAAATTACATAACTACATGGAATAACAACATAAATGTATCTCGTATACTTACAGCCAATTAGTGACGGCACTTTAGCTACTGCACCTGCCATTTTTGGATATAATCAAAACAATTGAAATTTAATCGGCAGGTTAACGCCAGCCCTATTTTCAACTTTGGAATTGAGTTGAAATTTTAGCAAGGAATGTCAAGTCTGCCTGGACTGTCATGCTGGTCGCCATGTCTTTTTTCGTATATGGCAATAATTGGTAAATCGAAAAAGTAATCGAATTTAATTTGTAATAACAACTACAAAGCTCTTAAAATCATTATAGTTTCATAGAATGTAACATAAATATTTATTTCATATCAACAAATTTTAGTCACATGATTTGTTAACTTAATATTTAATTTCAACATATAACATGCAACACAGCATGCTACGTCGATTATTTCTGTCAACGTCATAGAAAAGTAGATTTTATACACCGGCGTCCAAATGTTAGGATAAAATTGAATTTCAGCTGCTTAGAATACACATTTATATTTCTTATTTAGTTTAATAAGTATATGACAGAGTTCGCTCTGTTGTTTAAGTGAATAAAAATGCACGCCAGTGGTAAGTAAATGCTCATTCGATTCGTATTAAATTTACTTGGCGTGGTTGTCCGAGATACAATGTTTTATCATTGAAGCAGTCGGAAATTTTGAAAGGACTTTTAAAACGTAGATGTATTTGAAATAAGGCCCTGAATATAAGTATCATTGTTTTCAAACAAAGGTGGATTCAATTATATGGTAATGTTATTGAAAATGCTTGGGCCACGTCATTGTAAAGTCGTCGCCGGCCGATAAAAGGTTATATATAAAAAAATCATGGTATCTGCCATAATTTATTTGCCATCAATATCTACTAGTTGCAAATAAATTAAGGTAAAACAAAAATGTGACAATATAATTGTTACCCTGAATAAATAATATGTGTCAGTTGTTGGAACTTTCATATCCATACAGTACAAATATTTGAAGTTTATAGAAACTTATATTATGTTATAACATGAATAAATAAATTAATAAAGAACATGATTTTACTCTAATGATATTGCAGAGTTGATACATTTTAATATGTTACTGGTACTCACAATATGCAGCTTTTTTGAAAAAGAAATACAAAAATTAAAATAAGAAAAACGCATATTGTGAGTATCCATAACATTTTATGTATTCATAGCCCCACAACAGAATTTTTTTCTCTGATGTAGGTGTCTGTACACACAATGATAAATATACAAACGTCCTAAGCCAGAACAGAAAGCTAAATTTGTCACTTGTGTGACTTTGATTCAAACTTGGAATATCCTGGAACCCTTTGCATGTTAAAATTTTTTGAAAAAGGCATACTAAGTTAAAAACTAACATTATATTGCAACTATTTCAGCGTTTAGTATAGTGGCAATATTCCTTCTGGGGGTGACTAATGCCAATGTTCTGCAAGGGACAGTGGATGTGAAGCGCCTGCAAGGGATCCTGGAGGAGGGAGTGAAGAGCAAGGACATATCTACCCTGTACTTCTCTCTTAAAGGTCTTACTATTCTGAAGGCCAAGATACCTGATGTCTGTGAGGTTAGTTGTATATATCTAGGAAAGACAATATGAAACTACGTTTAATAAAAAATTGTACTACAAACACCAATTTTTATTGTTGTTTTATTATTAAAAAATAAACTTGAACTTTTTGGTTCTAATAATAAATGAATATGCTACAACCAAGTAATGTTAAGTGCTACCTGAGTATGGACAAATTTATATTTATTGCACTCTTATTATATGTATTTTTAAGTATAAAGTTTGACAATTTATGTTACTAGTGTTAAATAATTATTTTTGGTTGCAGGACATCAAAAATGCCAAATATGATCTGAACAATATAGAACAAGTGTACCACCTCACGAATGCAGCTCACCTTTCTGGCTGCCAGAACTACTTGAAGCCAGAGGTGCTCTCTCCAGCCGCACAAACCCTTGATAAGAAAGATCCAACATTACCCGAGCTTTACCATGCTGTGTTTTCCCTAAAAGCATTGGGTAAAGGATCAGTATATGATAAAGAAGATGCCTTGAAAAATCTTATTCAATTGTTAAAAAAAGATGATTCTCCTGCCAAGTGAGTATTCAAAGGTTTCATTTATATATATTTTTTTTTTGTACTAAATTACTTTGTTCAGCACTATCCCAAGGCATGTTCTTCTTGATTTCATTTTTTTTTGTTTTTCAATATCCTATTTCTGTACAGAGCAGCTAAAATATTTTTTAGACACTTGTTTCTGAGGCCCTTCCAGTAAATATAGTGATTTGATTTAGCCCTCAATCATATCTGTCTGGGACAACCCAAATAGAAGTAGCAAATGATCATGCATGCCACCTCATGGTAAGGAGTCACTGCCACTCATAGACATCTATAATCAAGCCCACATTAGAATCCTACCTGAGTTTGATCACAGATGTTTATTGCTCCGAACTAAGTTGAAAATCTGTAGTTTTATTTTTATTAATCTAAAAAATTGTACTTTTTGTCTGAGGTGATAATGGTCTAAAGGTATAAATTTTACATATAGAGCAACTGTGTTGTATAATTATGACAATTGTGTATGGCTGGCAGTAGATATACACGGCCAGGTGGCCTGCGAGTTTAGTTACTTTCACTGTATCAAGAAAAAAGAAGCACATAAGCATATAGCAGAAGTACATGGTAGACAATTCACAAACATGAATGAAGACCACAAATCAGTAGATGTTGTGTAGCCTGCCCTTTGGCTGAGTCAACAAGCTTAAGGATGTAGGTTGTAGTTGCTGGATGAGAACAGGAACAGATGAGGCCTATGTTCAGCACTGAAGTGAAAAAAGCTGATGTGCTGCTGACAATTAGTGCATGTATGAAGAAACATTTGCACACCTTGGGTCAAGGGTGTGTCCAACAGTGGATTGATAAAGGCTGATTTGCCCATTAATTATGTAAGGTCATTTTGACGGCTTTTCACCTGCTCCCTTCACTTGGTGAAATGTAGTTAGATTTGTGTTATAGTAATAGTGTAGACTCAAACCACTTATCGTACGTGAGATTGTTCAAAATTAGGACAGAAATATGTAATACTTTTACAGTCCAGTTATCGCAATTTCATATAGTTACTAGAAAAAAACGTAGCTTTAAGCCGGGATCTCCCTCTCCTACGTGGGAATTGATGAGATTCGACGAGACCCCTGATCCCTAAATTTCTTACGTTTGCGATTGTCTCCAGCTACGGGTACGTGTTCGCGATGTGCGAGCACATGGGGTGCGGCGCGTGGACGGCGGCGCACGCGGAGGGCGCGCTGCTCGCCGCCGACGAGAGCGACGCGCGCGCGCTGCACTTCGACGGCGGGCTGCCCGTCACCTCGCTGCTGCTCACCACCATACTGAGGTAATAAAGTTTATTAAAGCCAATACGAACTGGTAGAATCAGTGTAGTTTGACAGGAAAGTTACCACTTTCACACCTATTTCTAGCGTGAAACAATTCTTGCTTTTTGGTGAAAGGGTGTTGATCGCTGGCTCACTTATATATGAGGCGATCATCTTAATCCTCGGGAGAAGCAACGCGTCTGTGATCGACTTCAGATAGAACCCCTTTTCTATATAAAGTTGTTTACAGATGTCCATGGGCCGCAGTAACCACTGACTATAGGTGAACTGCATCCTCATTTGCTACTTTTATTTGAAAAAGATATAGGTTATTTGAATTACATATTTGGTCATTTTTTATATATAATAGGTATATGTAAAACAAGGCGGTCTAGCTATTATACATACGCATAAAAGTTCATATGAAAAAAAAAACAATAAACAATGTATACTCATGTAGGACGTACAAGGAGCTGAAGAAGCCGTCGCCGCTGACGGAGGAGCAGCGGCTGAAGTTCGGCGCCTACCTGGTGTCGCGGCGCTCCGTCACGTCGCCGCGCGGCGCCGCGCTGCTGCTCGACGCCGCGTACGCGCTCGCCAATGACGAGGTATCTTGCCCTCAATACATAACACACTTTGAACATTACGTTTAAACTTTTGTGTCCTGGATACTAATCATTAAATTGAATAATAGTAAAATATCGATATAAATTCATGTAAAATATTTTTTTTTATTCAATCAATCTAATTTTAAAATAGTCTGATATAGTTCTCAGGTAAACAGTAAAGACTAAAAAGCGGTAATAATATGGTTTTCGGTCTTAAAGAATTTAAGTCCATTAGGGTAAACTATTTGGTAGTATATTAAGTTGACATCACGTTTTAATAATGTATTTTTTTTTCTCAGCCTACGCCAATCAGCATTGTAATCAAAGGCAAAAAGTACGTGACATCGGAGTCCGATTCTATTGAGTTCGCCATCACGGATCTGATCGGCCGTGCGCTACGTAACCTCAAACCTGAGGAAGTAGTAGCGCAATCCGGTACACGACTGGCCGACGACGTGGTCGTCCTATCCAAGCAGCCACTCACACAAAAGCCGAACGACCCAACCACCTACATCCTCAATCTAAGCAAGATTAGAGCGCAGTACGGCCTCTACAAGATCTCGCTCAGCGCCGGAACAAAGTCGTCCAACGTGAACATCGCCGTGCTCGGGGAGATTCAAGTGAGCAACCTGGAGGTGGGCATCGGCGACGTGGACGGCACCACCAGTCCCAAGATAACTACCATTACCTACCCGAATAAGTTGACCGAGGTGCTGCAAGCTGATCATTTGCAAAAGTGAGTGAATTCAATTTAAATATAGATAAATAAGAAAACATGATAAATTGAAAATTCATGTGTATAACATTGCCTCATATATTTTTTACTGTACTACAGTACTGTGGTATTATTACCACACGACTATTATACTATAATGATAGCCATTTTTTATTGGATTGAGTTAAAATATATTATTTAAGTGATGAATTGGTTGACAGCTCAGTTAATGCATTGTAAATGTTGGCATATTTACAATCAGTAAAAGCACAAAGTCTCAGAATTTATATGGTATAGCTTAATTTGATATATATTTTTTATATTTATTACGAAACTTATGATATTTTGGAAGTTGAACTTGTTTAGGGAAAACTAAACATAGTGTAGTATTACACTCCTAGACTATAATTATAATAGAAAATGTTTATTTGTTTACAAATGAATATTATTAATTGGTATTGTTTCCGGTCAGGGTGTCCGTGAAGCTGCCGGTGCGCGACAAGTGGGGCAAGGCCGTGCTGGTGCAGCAGGCCTTCGTGCGCGTGGCGCGCGCGGACACCGAGGCCATCTTCGTGGCCGAGCCCGACAACTCCAAGGCCTACAAAGTTGAATTGGTCAGCATTTCTTGCTTATTACTATGAACTGTAGATTGATGTGTGAGATTATTTACAAATGAATTGTTTTGTAGAATCATAGTTCTAAAATTGAATTATGATAACTTTGCTCATATGTGCTGTAATACTTAATTTACACTATTTTGAACACATGTAGAATAGTAAGGTTTGTTATTTTGTAAATATAAAAATACATTTGTGACATTTTACATATTTCTCCTTTTGCATTCACTTGGATTTGGCTCGTGA
>DWLI01001236.1:0-16359 GCA_018249915.1 Cecropterus dorantes dorantes | reverse complement strand
ATAAGACAGAGAAATATAAATGAAGTGATTGTGTAGTTTCGAAGGGTTGGAGAAGAATTTGTACTGAGATATTTATAGATAACACGAGATGGAATGAGGTATTTTGTTGGGGATATTTAAGGACTAGACAGAGAAATGTTTGAAGTTATGGCAGGACGAAAAAATGAGAAAGTCATTAGTTATGGTTGTGAAAAATTGACTAGGAATATTGACAATAAGCTATAAGGACTACTTTCCATGAGTCCATTAACTGGGTGGCATGGATCCGTGAGATAGCGATGGTACCCAGGATGAGAGAGGGAACAGCCAAACCTCTAAATGACATGGTAAAATTTAATTTAGAGGTTTGGCAGAATGAATGAGTGAATGAATTATTGAATTTGTTAATGAATTAATGAAGATATAAAAAATGAAAAAATACGGAAGTTTGGGCGCGAGTGTCTATACGATACAGCGTATGAATGATAAAAGGATGAGAGAGTAATCATATTTTTTTTTAAATATGTTAATTATAAAATAGAACAAATTTTAAATCGTAATAAACGAAAATTGAGCAGAGGGTATTACCATAGGATAGTTAAGGATGATTGTATGAAGAATGTATTAAATGGAGAATGAAGAAGATAAGGAATAAGATAGACAACATACTAATGTGAATGATATAATGGTAAAGATATATTGAATAATTTAGAGTATGATAGCGGAATTAACAAAGAAATTCATTATTGATCAGTGAGAAATACTATAAGCATAACATACAGGGTTTAGATGTGTAAATATCTGAGGCTATACTTAAAGTTTCTTCATATAGAATTTAAAAGAAATCTGCTCTAGGTTTTATTATATCCAGTTTTTATTAAGCAATACATAATTTATATTTGTTGGAAATTTATATTTATATCATATATTTATCACAGTAAAATACATAATACATTGTATTTTTAAATAAACCCGCAATTCAGTGATAAAAGCTTATATGATTCCATATTTTGCATGAAAATCCCGGTGGCTGATAGTTCCCATATATTGCAATACAAATGCATACATCCCATATTTATTCGCATTAAATACCGTATAAGGTATAAATAAGTAGGTTATAATGGTGTTTACATGAAATGCATCAATATTTACGATTTTCTTATACATACCCTCTTAACATTTTTTTATATTTTTTTAATCCTACCCACTCCAATATACCTTCACAAAAACATTCCACTCGCAGTGAATTTTGTTTGAATTAAGTAAATCCGATATAAAAAAAGATCAGATAAAAGAAAGATAAAAAAGATAAAAATAAAAAAGATAAAAAAGATTTAAAAAGTCAGATATATTGAATTTATTCCTAGAATTGTTCATAGAATTGGTAATACAAAATTATTGTTGTCTTTGGTCATATAATTATACACTACACTTATGACAATAACTATAATGTCACAAATAAGATTATAACAAAATTAAAAGCAACGAGACAATACTTTCGTTTTTATGTGCCGCTGCCGGGCATGTCCCTTTTTCCACATATGAGAAAGGTCCAGATTATTCCAGGTCCAATATTTCACCACAGGGCTTCAATGTGAATTGGTGTAATATGTACCGCATTCAGCATTTACATACATACATAAATATTTCTCCTTAATTTCCACGTTTGTTCCCATTTTATTCATCTCCCTCCCTATTCCTCTTTTCTATTCTTCCTTCCCCTCTCTTCTTCTTTTCTCCATTTTGCGTGCGTATTTCATGGACAGCCTTACATTGTGCATGAGTATGCCATTTGAGACAAATAAAGAACACATCTTATTCGTTCGAACAGAGCTCAGCCAGTACGTCGGTGTCGGCGTCAACGACAAACAATTTAGTCATCAACAATCTAAACGTTGTCGTCAACAACAACAATCACAACAACAACAACGTGATCAACAACGCCTCTGTCGCGTCCCTAGCCGCGGTCGCGACCGCTCATAACTTCCATCCACATCGGAATAGGCGAAATTCGCAAGAGAATCAGAATTTCGGACCTTCAACCAATTTTGGTCCTACCCTAAACGCGACAGGGGCTAACTTTCCTCACATGCCCGATAGAGAGCAATCGGCACCCATGTCACACCTACGGAACCCAATCAACGCCGGTAGCGGCAGATACCCGCAGGGATACAGACAAAACGTCCAACAAGGTTCGTACGCATTGTTCATAGAGATAGGATTTGATCCAAATTGTAATTTTAAAAGCAATTACCACCAAAACACCACTTGGGCTTCCCCTTGTAACTAATTGGTTAAAGACAGCTCAATCGACTGTGTCTTATGTGTTGCGTCACTAACATATTATAAGTTTCCAAGGATTTAATTTTATTGTGACGTCACGTGTTGTACGGTAAGTTTTCATTTTTTTTTCTTTTATTTCCTCTCTTGTGACCTAACAAAACTAACGCTTCGATATTTACTAACTGAAATTTCCGATAACATTCTTAGTGGTGTGGTGGTTTAAAATAATTTGCATCCAGTATGGATTTAATTATTTTAATACTAATGATTTTATTATTAAAATAATATGAATCCATTTTAGTCGATAGCACGTTTGGAAATATGAATCCTATCTCTAGTAAATCAATGCGTATGATCGTAGCTTGATTCTTATATCTTTCGTTAGCGACTCTCTCAGACGGTTATAGGGTCTATATGTAGTATTATTATGTATGTAAGTATGTATAATACAGATTATTATATATGTCTAGATTATCAATTAACATACACTAAAATCGATTTCAGCTGTAGGTATACAAAATCGATAAGAAAATATCGATCCTTGTCATATTTTTTCTTATTTTTTATTTTTATTTCTTTTAACAATAACACTATAGTGCGTCAATAACTATCAAACAAAAAAAAATAAAGGTAGACTATCAAAAACGAGATACGTTCTTGTTTGGTCTTAGCTTATTTAAGACACTTATTTGACATCGTAAGTTACATATCTAGACATATATAGTAGTTTGGTAACATGGATCTTTCTAACCACGAACAGAGCTACAACTTACACCCCGAGGCGTCAAGGTGGAACGTGCGTCCCACCGCCCCCATATACGTTGCGAACGAGGAAGCTAGAACCCGACAGACACCGCAAATACCCCATAGCTCATCCCACACTCATAGCATCGCGTCGATGCATAGCTACAGAAACAATATAGAAGTGCCCAACGATTACCAGAACATCCGGTCGCGGTCGCCATCTTGTTACTCGAACAAGATGGCGGCGTCGGTCGGCGCGAACGAGTGGACGTTAATGGCGAACACGATGGGCAACTGGAAGGTGAGGGGAGGGCTGATCTAGTGTTACATTAAGCGGTAGTAAGATCTCCATGTTCGCCAACGGTTTCCTTCGTTTTTTTTTATAGTGGATTGTTTGGTCGTAGATTCGCACATTTTAGCCAATTTTTTTAATAAAGAAGCCTGAGACATGTTTATTTTTCTTTTTGTTTTTCATTGGAAAATTATTTAATTTGGCGCGCATATATTTTTATACTCTATACATAAGAGCTTAGAAGCGGCAAAATTTTATTTATAGGTTTTTCAAGGAACGAAATTAGTATGAAAATCGAATGAGAAACCTTCATAGCATCAAATCTTTTGAATAAAAGACATGTTTAATAAAATTATAGAATAGAAAAATAAAATATAAGAATACCTTACAGGAGGATGAAGCTGTAAACTGTAAGCAAGGAAGGATGTAAACACACTTATTTCAGAAGCGCCAAACTTTAGAAGAATATATAAAATATCTATATTTATTTTGATTCTATTAAATATATTTATTCTTTAAACTAGTTTATATAACATATATTTATAGTCTCCTTTAAACTTTCTTTTTAAAGTTTATTTCTATTGATAATAATTTCTTCGTATTTACTATTGAATATTTAATTTTGAACTAAAATTTCAGGTGGCGGTTAACTTGAGATCTTACTAAAGCGTACCGAGCCATAACTGCATGAATAGTTTGCATGTCGTCATCCGTGCACAGTAGCCCATCCCACCTCCTTCTGTCTCCATACGTCATACAGAATCATACAATCCGTGCGATCGATTTAATTCATTCAATCCATGTTTATTAATTTTCATTGATTTTTTTTTACTGAGTAATTAAAAATCTTAGCACAATTTCTAAATGCATTATACGTACTACACTTAGATAGAAGATTACTAATAAATGTTGTCATTATTTATCCGGCTTGAAGGACAATTTGATAGGTTTGTTCAAGATTTTGTGTTAGAATTGATTGTATTGTAATCACGAATACATTTATAGTTTTGATTTCGTAGAAGAATCGATTCTTAAAACGTGTGTGCTACCAAAGAATCACTTTTAGCAAAGACTATTTTGATAGCTAGAGTATCTGTTAGTAAAATTCATTTAATATACTCGCCAATAGAATTGACTAATTTAGTGACACAGTAGGCACAGTATAGCAAAGTAAATTTAATTTAAACAATAAACTTATGACTTACTTGTCTTTAGAAGTAAGTATAATAATCTTGATTAGATATGAATGCACATTATTATTTTGTATCAAAATGGCTTTTACCTAAAAGAATTAAGACTAAGACCTAAAGACTTAATCTTAAGAAATTGACCTTAAGACTGCTGTTACATAGAGAAAAATAAATTAAAATATAATTTAATAATTTTCATTAATCAATGTGATAATTGGCAACATTCTCTAGAACATATTTTAGAACAAAACAATGAAATAAATCGATCTTACGGATGTAATGTATTCGTAAAAAAATACTAGCACAAAATAACTATCGCACTTCTTCAAGAAAATGTCATAATGCTAACATTAAACTATAAAAATTCACATTAATTTTCATTTACTTTAAGAAACTCTAAAACAAAGTCACTTGTGATGTTTTGGTGTTAGATAGTGATTGCACATTATTTTAATAATAGTGACCTAAAACTAATCAATCATTCAATTAGAGACAAGACAAAGGCGTGTGAAATTCACGAAATGATAGTACTTTTATTAACCGGCTAGACATAATTATCTTGACATGTCCTAATTGCTTGTTCGTTAATTTCAAAGCGTGTATTGTTTGATACTATTTCATTGTCTAATTTAGAAATGACTCGAATTGAGCTGTCGTCCAATTAGACTTTAATTAACTCAAGGTCTAGTTTTGGAACTAGTTCTAACGCAGACAACTTTTTGTTGGTATAATATCGAACTAAAATCTAATATTAATGTGCTTTTTACAGAACACTTCTTCTAAACACCATTCCACCAACACGGCCACCTTACCCCACCACGATACGTTATCCCGTCAAATGATCCAGCAGAATCACATTCCGTACGAGTGTGACGCTCCACTTGCGCCTGGCTCCCCTCGACACATAATCAAGGATGAAGAGAGCCCGCTCCATCATCAAGGGTACCAAACGACTAGAAGCTACAACCACGACTTCAGGAATCCACACGTCTTCATGTCCCAGCATTCGCCTGGCAGCCAGGAGATGATATTCCGAAAGCATTACAAGGATGAAAACCGCCGTAAACATCACCATCATCATGGAAGCCAGAACATAAACCATACTTACTCCGAAATCGCATCACAGCAAGGCAGAATTTACAGGCGCGGCTCCGAACAAGAGTTCAGGGTGATACAGGACGATCCGGTTTACGAGGAAATAGAAAGAAACGAGACGTTGATGTCCGATATGTCTGACGACAATTCCGGACCGGATAACTGCCGGCAAAATCCCGGACATCACGGTTCAACGAGCTCCAAGTTCTTCGGCGATCATCGCCCGCTGATCTCCTACAGTCCGGGAGACAGGCACCATCATGAACAGGAACATTACGGAAAATACGGCAAATGGGACACCTTGGAAAGGGCGTACGATCCAAGGCATTACGAGAGCGGTCGTTTGATGCATCCGTACCACCAGCCGCAAGAAAACAACATGAGGGCTTTAGCAGCGGTTCTCAACGGGGAAAACAACGTGGTCTGTCACTTGGAGCCCCACAATTCGTACGACGTCTACCAACCACAAGCTGGCAACCCTAGGACTGTATCCCAACCCAGTTTCTGAGCATTAAAGTCGATGATTAATTAATAGTCTGAAGATGCTTTCGATTCTCTTTGAGTGTTAGTGACTTCTTGGATTGAGATTGTGTACAGTATAGTGAATGAATTTTTCTATGGGCGTAGACATAGAAGGTTTAGTGTCACGATTAAGTGATAGCGTTTACGTAGAAACTTGCCATAATGTGGACTTTAAAGTAACATATATTATATTTATAGACGATTAGATGTAAAAGTAAATTTAAATCACTTTTTCCACTGTGATCCTATTTAAATATAACGGCTCAAGTTTCAGTGTCGCGACCACTTTTTATTTACGGTGGTTATACCGTTTTGTACATACTTGTCTAGCTTAGTAATAGACTTGGACCAAAGATATAATATATGTCTAGATACGTCACGGCGGAACATGAAAATTACTTGTTTTTAATTGTGCGTACCGTTCGCACTTTTCAAAAATTCAAATATTCGAAGTAAATTCTATAAGTATTTTTTAATAACAATCACAGATAATTGTTGTAGTATTTATACATTCTGTTGTATTTGTCTGTATGGACGTGTTGTTTCTGATATAGAAATAAAAAGTAAAATACTAAATTTTGATTTCCAAAGCCTGATCTAGACATATACCGTATCTTCGACTTAACTAACTTCCGGTGTGACCTTACTATTTCTACTGTCAGACTTATGTTCGAATCATGGCATTTTTTGAGTAAAGCATTTCCTTTTATTGTAGGCGTAAAGATCTGTGATGTTTCATTTATATGCTTTAGATTAAGTTTTTATTCTCTTAACAAACGATTTCTGAACACTGCCATAATTTGTACGCTGAAATTTTTACCTGTAAATTTGTAGATTTTAGCGTTCTTAAACAGTGACTTTAATATAGCAAAAATCGAGAGCATTTGTGTGTAATTTAATAGCTTGGAAACGACCATTACATTTGGTGCATAATACGCACACTTGTAATGTTACAATAAGGAAATTTCGTAGAGTTAAACGCATGAATACTGTACCGGGTATGTAGAGGCGAGCACTCTTTACACACCGACCATACGAACATTAAAATTACTTTAAATTAATTTGAATATCGAAAATTACGCACTGCTTGTAATCAACTTTGTAATGTAATCAAAAAGTTCATTCAATGCGCTATTTTGAACATGTTACTTGTTAACCAAGTTTATGGTTTTAGAAATCGATGTGTTACGATAACAAATGTTTCCCTTTTTGTATTATACATTACATTACTGCACTACTGTAATGTAACGTTTAAAATCGCGTTCTAAATATTACATTACGTGTAAATGCTCTTGGTCATGCCTCTAGCGTTCCTAAGTAATTATACCCTGGTTTAATGAAATATTGAAAATTTTGATATGGCACAAAATGTTCTGACCTCAAAAAGTAACTGTTTAGATTTTATTTTATGTACACAATAGGTAATATGCATGATTTTATTATTTTTTATTCGTTGTAATTGTAAAAATGTACATGTTTTACAATTTTATTGCTAGGAATAACAATTTTAACATCTTTAAATTAAATTATATGTACATATGATGACGATGGAATATGAACCTTTTCTTCTAGATGTTTTTTGACACCTTTTCCATATAAATCGAAATTAATAATTTACAATCAAATTAATGCTGATCAAATTAAAAATATCCATAAATATGGAGAAATCCCCCGAAAATATATTAGCTGCTTGTGTAAAAATCTAAAATCATACCTTATACTGGTTCCTTAAGTAGAAATGCATATTACCGATTGTGGTGTTTCGCCGGCTTTGTATGTTGTTTTTGAAAAAATCCATCCAATCCTATTATAGACTGACACCTCGATGTTGTGCACATCTTTGTACATTAGAACCAAAGATATTATATATGTCTAGATAGCACGTGATACAAAACACTTAATTTACAACGTGAAAATGAACGCCGCGTACGTACACTGTACACACGTAAAAAAGGTTGTGTGCGTAAATCTTTAAAAGCGATACCGACTAAGCATGTATTTTTCAAAGCACTACAATCTAGACATATACAATATCCTTGATTAGAACTTAGTGTTAACACTTTTACTTAAAAACAAAAATATAAACAAAAAAATCGTATATTGTTTCAACGTAACGACTCGTCACCGCGAGCGAGAAGCGATAAAAGATTTTTCGCTTAACCACATGTGTATAAAAGATGCATATTTATGATTTTCTGTTCACATCGCTTGTGTGCCGTCACCTGTCAAAACTGAACTGACATTGACATAAAAATTAAAGCGTTACTCGCTCTCGGTACAACAAGTCCTTAAGTAGGTTTATTTTAATGCCATGAAATGTTTTTTCGATTAAGGAATTGGGTCCCTGTCTATACAGGACTAAATTGATTTCTTGTATATTTTGGATCGATAAAGCAATATTATAGACTGGAGTATTTAATAAATTTTCGGCCGATTTTTAACTAACACATATTTATATAAAGTTTTAAGGCCAAAATTTATGAAATACTTTCCTAAGGGAAAATTATTGTAAAAGAAAGATTATAAGGTTGGGAGTATTATTTTTTGTAATTGGTATACCCTAGTCCATAATTTCTCCCTTGTACTGTACATTACGTATTGTAACTTCTGTTAACTTTTGTTTTCGATTGTATTTTAAAGACGTTGACGATTATATTAATGTAAAGTAGGAACAGAATGTGTAAATAATTTAAAGTTTATATAAATAAAGAGTGGCTGTTCTGAGAGAACGTCCGCAAATGATCAATGGCTTTTATTTTCCTTTAAAATTTATAATTGTTGCACAATATATCCTTAAAATTATTGAAAATATTTTTCAATAATTTCAATAATTATTGATTGAATTATTGAAAATAATTTTAATTTATAGTAAAATTATTGAAAATAATTTTACAATTACTTATTTATAACCGAAAAATATTTATTTTACATCAAAATACTTGTACTAATAATATTTTTTTACACACTAGTCTGACGCGCAGTGAGTTTCGGGTTCGATTCCCGGCCAGACAGACATGTGAATGATGAATTTAGATTTGTGTTCTAGGTCTGTGTTTGTGTACTCGTCTTTGGGTGACCATGGTACCCGCGACACAGTAGAAAAGTGCGGGGCTATGAGTGTAGAAAGCGTTTTTTAATTGTATATTTATGAAATGAATGGAGTTATTTGTATAGTATTTATACAAACATTTATAAATAGCAACCTTAGTGACCTTATTGGGTATTTTATTAGAGAAAAATAAAAAAGAAATAATTTAACTAATTTAATTAAACGAGGAAAAAAAACAACAAATAAAATATGAGTTGAAAATTTATTCCATAAATCTTAAAGACACGAATAAAATTGTTAGTTATTTTTTGACAAATCATCACCCAGATACAGTACAGAGCTTCACTTAACACTAAATCGTTGTAAAACATCAATTTATTTTTCCGTTATCCAAAAGTAATGAGAGATCTTTGTAAAGGCACACTTGTATCAATCAGTTGCCCAATGAGATCTAATTTTTGAAAAAAAAATCTACTTCCGACAAAATTTTTCTAAACCTTACAATACGAAAAATATCTAAAAAAAACTATTTTCAATCACCTCAATATAATACGTTGCATTGTTTGTCACAATTAATTAGACATTAATTATTCATTGGGTCGGTAGTGGACTGATTACATTATTTTGTCCAAAAACAAAAAAAGACCTACACTTAAGCACCACCCGCTAAAAACCTAAAAGAATGTAAATAAATTTTGAACGAGATCCAAACAATGTCAATAGAAGTTTTAGAAATACGTTAAAATATAGAAATACACCGAATTACATAAAATACCTACTTAAAATTAAATTTTGATGGTAAAATCGTGTGAATCTAATCTTGAACTGAGATGAAGATTAAATTTAAAGGCACGAAGAATTATATTTGTCACAAGCACAATTTTAAGTTGCGAAAAAAAACAATGTCAAAATCATAAAAAAATGTAAAGTCTGGCATATAAACTTATCATATAGATTATACAGAAAAAGATGGCCGCGAATTAATAAAGATAGGTTTGAAAGCTTAAACCAAAACCGTAAAAACATTTTAAATAAAAAAAATAGATTATACTGCGTCGTCACGATATAATTATGTCATATATATTAGATAGATGATAACGCCATTTTTTTTTTGATAATTCTATAAGATCACCGATTAAGTTTATTATATACTTTCCGAATTCATGCTGAGTCACCGACTAACTTTATATAGTGATTTTTTTTCGAAATTTTATAGTGATACGCAAGTAGGTTACTACATACATAGGTACTACAAAGGTTAGGTAGGTTTACACAAAGTAGGTTAATTTTCATGACACAAATGAGCACGCAGTCCACCTGAAATTAGTACTCCTGATGCCCATCTCCAATCAACTTTAATTCAGTAGCAATCTACAAACGATCAGGTATGTTGCTTCTCAGCTAAATTTCTTTTAAAAAATCTATAAGACAATACACAGAATAAAGAAACTGAAGAAGAGAGAGAAATACATAAAAGTTTCTATAAAAGAAATACACAGAAATTGAGAATTACCAAAGAAATAAGCTGTAATGATGCAAATGAACTATTTAAATACATAGCACGTTGTAATCAGCGTGTAATGTGATATCACACGCATCTTAGCTGAATTCCTAACATTCTCAATTGTAAGCCCTATTCATTTTCATTGTATGCAATCAAACCAATTGTATCGGCGATCTATTGACTTGTAATGCAATAGGCATTTTCAATCTGTCATTCATTTTAATAAATGAATATTGAATGATCATGTAATGCGAAAATATATATTAATAATTTGTAAAATGACATAAATTTATTGTTGGGCCATTCGCTCGTGCTGTAAGTATTTTTAACGAAGTCAACCATAATTATTTTAAACAAAAAATATCCAAACCAAAAAAAAAATAGAAAATTGGAATAGAAACGAATAAAAGTAGACATTTTTGTTCGCATAAAAATGAACATGGTGTTTTTTGACCTTCCAAATTGATTTCGACAATGTTATAAAAATCTGTGTAAAACATGTCAAAACATCAATAATGAGACAGAAAAAGCCACTAGCGAAACTAATATTAAATACAAAATAAAATCCAATCAAATTATAATCGTGTTTTAACGAAAATAGTGTAATTTATTGTTTATCGTCAACCTAAAATAAATTGTGCTTGTGATCATTACCTACCTAGAATTGAAATGATACCTAGAGCCTAGATCTTAAGACTTATTAACGAATATAAATGCCATTTTGAGTATCCGTGTATCCAGCGTGTAACCAAGTAAATTATTATTATTCTGGTATAAAAATTACTGATAATGCACTATCGTATTATTAAGTTATATTTACTTTTTTATCAGCTCCTGTTTAATGTCAGATGTCATTAGTTATACAAGAGTTTACATTCGAGTTTATTGATTTAAGATACCTAGTACAGAATTTACTACAATTAAAGAAATAAGTAGTTTCTAGTCATTTAAGGTAGTATTGATAGATCAGCTGGGTCATTCATAGAATCGAATTACGAATCTTTTTGTTAACACTTCTGTTACGGTAAAAAAAGATTCTAATGATAGTGTGTGGATGCCGTTGATTCTCACGAAATCAAAAGTATACGAACACACAGAGATAAACCCATTAATAATATTTATATATTTGACTAACAGACAATGGAACCCTTGACCCAATAACGATTTTACACAAAATCAATGTAAATTTTAGTGTTTTTTCATTATAAACATTAATTCTATGAATGACCTTTTAATCATGTTAGCGTATAGAAAAGTCATCATCGAGGGAAAAGAGCCGTCTTTACTCATTATCATTTATTTCCATTTTTTTCATTCTCCTGATCTACAATTAATCCATATAATTCTAACTATAATTTGTATCTAACCAGGTGGTCCCATATAAAATTCCAAAAAGTCTAAAATATACTCAAAAAATACTTTTTTCTATATATTTCTAAGACTTCTTAGCGCTCATTCTAAACTTAGCCGCTCCCCACATGGACTCTTCTTCCGCGATAATAAAACATAATGAAGAAGTTTTAACATTGACAAATCCTAACCCTAGCTTCTACGACTCAGATTTAGTCGAAATCGAATTGTTAGACTTGAAAAAGCATTGAAAAAATGTACGCACATTCATTGTCAACAGATTCACTTACATTTTCGGGATAGTCTGAGAAAATTTTGACTTAAATCTTTTACTTTTATAAACCGATTCGTAGTTCCGTATTCCGAAAAAAAATATACTTTGAAATCGTTCAGTTGCTTTGTTGCCTGAAAGAACCGAATCAATACATAATTATGCCTATATATCCTTCAACCTATGAACATAGTAAGTTTTTAATCAATTTGAAAAATATAACCTTTCAAAAATCTTTCAATAAAAGTATATTTGATTTTGCCATTATCCTAGATCTTACTTCCAAAACTTGTCAGACTGTCCCGACAAGATGGAATCAAGACAATAAATATGAATACAGATACTCATAAACTTTCAATGATAAAGAAGACTTAGTACAATTTAAAATCTAGATGTACATACGTACAGAGTCACACTCACGTCACACACCACAAAAGATTTACAGTCTTCAACCGAATATCACAAATAACAATTCACCACACTAAGCTCCAAGTAGCTCCGTGATATAAAGGATTTGCTTACTGATAAGAACACAAGACGAGATAAAATATTAACTGAATGCCTTGCTATTCTGTATTTTGAAATCTCGAGAAGCTGAAACCGGTGAAATATCAAAATCTTCAATTGTCAACAATGCCTATGACATAGCCCTTTCAAGTGTGAATATGATAAATTGTTTGTGAGGAATCACATTACACATCTCGAATTCTATTTTCATTGTTTGTGGACGAATTTACTGATTCCAATCGTCTCAGTAATCGATATTGTATATCAATGCCAGTATTTTACAGAATACCAAGGTCTCGAATTTTGCAATCAAATCAGGACAAATAATCTTATCGAACGCTTGTCTTGTGATTCGTTCCAGCGGCGTTAGACTTGGAGCAATCAGAAGACAGTTGCTATGAACACCCACAGCTCTCGACGACCATTCCTGGGATGGTACCATAGATGATGTTTAGATCGTTGTCGAAGTACAACATGGAGATGCTGCTCATTCGCCTCGGAGCGCAGCAGGGTCCCCCACTGCCTTGAGGCGCGGCTAAGTGCACTAAGTGTGTGTGCGGGTACCTCTGAAGGAAGCTGTACGGGCATTCCCCACTGCAGTAGTTAGCGTCATACTGCTTCGGAGCTATGATCCAATCCCAACCGAACTCCTCGAAGTTGACTGACAGAGGATACCGGCAGCAGCGGACTTCTTTGGAGTTCTCCGTGCAGTCCATTCCAATCATCCGTCGCGTTCTCTTATGCGAATTGTCTCTTAGACTTACTTCTATGTATGGCATCTGGAACAACAGACAAAAATTGAAAAAAATAAGAAAAAAAATGAAGACGTGGTAGAAAGAGTATGGTGTGACGGAATAAGTGCCCTGATGCCTATTTGCGCGGATGAAGCTGTTCTTGCGTTTCGTTGGACAGCTATCTGATTGACTTTATATAGAATAATCTCTGTTCTGTACTGATCCAGATCACCATAGGCGGCATTGTTAAACAACCATCTGATAATATATGAATAGCTAGATAGTAGTAGTCACCTACTATCAGATGGTCGTTTGACAATTCCGAAAGCATTGAAATATTGTAGTAGAAGGAATAAGTCAGCAATTTTTCTATTTTAGCGTAAAAGCCTTCGATAGATTTTAGAATAAAAATACTCGCGTAAAGGCTTTCTTCTTTTATACGAAAGTTTCGTTGAAGTCAGTTGAATCATTTCCGTGATTTTAGTTCAGTTAGATAGACATTTATTATATTTTTACGTTTATTTTTAGTATTAATATAGAAACAAAGTATGTTTAATCACAAAATGTTGTTAAATAACTGCAGAGTGTGATAAGAATTTATCAAACTAAACTAAAAGCGTTTTTATCCGTTGGGAATACCATTATATTTATGCATATAGGTATGTGGGTATGTGACAAAGATAAAAATACTCATCGAAGGTGGTAGAAGTCTTCGTCGTTCGAGAACACCACCGCCATATCTGTTTCTGCCTAAAGACAGCGCTTTTAAGCGCTGCTTTGTTCTAGTTTCATGATATGGTCAGGGAGATATAGTTATCCGAGGAGTTTTAGTCTCGTCTTTAGTCTTTAGGAGTAGCAATGGAACTAAACCCAACCTCAGAAAAGGGATTGATTACAGAGGGATAGGGCAGTGACCATTTACCATCAGGTGCATTGAATGCTCGTTTGCTACTACTATATTATAAAAAAAAACAGCCAGAGTTTTTTAATTCTTTTTCTCTGACAGAGAAATGAACGCGGAACTTAAAGTCAGATCGATAACGATAGCTGGTTTAATAGAGCCTTATCACTACTTGAACTATGTCGTTTTGCGTCAGACCGAATTTCAGACACATTAATAAATAAATAGGTTATCATTGAAATTGTTGCGTTTCAAAATGGTAATTTGTCGTCAGATTATCTAATTAGTTCGTGTGATCATGACCTTATTAAATATACGATAAGTGATTATGAAATATTAAATAAAAAGCCGCCAAGTGCGTGTCATTTGCGTGTAGGAGAGAGTTCCGTAGTCGACAAAATTATTATTTTTTTAATTCTTGAACCCAACGACAAACAGACGAGCTAGATGGAAAGAAGTTACCGTCGCCTATGCATTGCAACACTAGAAGAGTTTTCAGCCTGCTTTCAGGAAAAAGTTTCCCGTTTGCGCACCTTTCTTGAAGAGTCCCATGTTGTAGCAATCCGGGAATAGCTCGGGAAGAAGTTCATTCCACATAGCGAGGCTTACTTCAAAAGGAACGCGTAGAACGAACAGTGGTGGGCCGCCACGAGTTCAGTTGGTGTGGATTGAACCTCATCCTTCAGTGAGTGGTGTAGAGAAAAGAAGGCGTAGACACCAGGTCTATCAGTTTCTGAATTACAACTTGTGGCGCTTGCAATACCATGTGGAAAAATGTCTTTGCTTCTGATAACCAAATAGGTAGAGGTTACTTGGCACAAAGATGAAGTCTTTCACTACAGCAAGAAAAGCCTCCAGTGTTTTTGGAAATCATGCCTCACACTGCTATTATAAATAGATTTTAACCGCCGCTTGTAAATAGCATGTTAGTAAATTTTCGTATTTGATGATATTTTAAAGAAACTGCTTTTACACTTAAGACACTGGAAACTTATTCCAATGTCTTGAAATAGTTTCTTACTTAGTTCTTCTACTTTAATGAGGAACATCAATATACATACTGATCCTATTGTTTGGAGGTTAGGGTGAGGACTAAGTAAACGGTCTACTTAATGAAAAGTAGTCACCGTCGCCTCTAGACATTTGTAACCCCAGTACCAATATCTCGTCGGTTTTGAAGAGCTAGCTGTTAAAACTCTTCTCGGGAGCCTCATCAGGATATGTTCCTGAGAGAAAACATGCGAGATGGGTATATGGACGATACCGTGAAAAACGTGCGATGGTGGAAGGGTGACAGAGGTATCAGGTCTAATAGTTTCTCCACACTCACATAAATTAGATGTGCTCACTTTAGACACACATATTTTAACAATTATAGACCTGAATAAAAAGTCATTATTATTTTTAAAGACCCTTAAATAAATTTTAAGGATCTATCCGAAGACATTCCGTTTATGCAATGATTTATTTCTTCCTTCAGTTATACATAGCACCTGTTTTTTTATTCTCGTAAGTTTCATACTCCGACCGTACAGCTGTTCATATAACGAATCTATCTACCAATATTTATCTATAGTGTCAATAGTCTCCAAAGGCTTAGTACACACCGACGGCTCCACTTTTTATAATATAACTTTTTCCTACGGAACGCAAATATATAACACTAAGGATAAGAGGCTATAACTTTATCATTTAGTGTCTATATAAAAATATACCGTATGTATTTTTTTAATTTATTATATGTTCTTCAATTTTAAGGAACTCCACTTTATTTTCAATCGCTAAGTAATTTAACTATCTATTAATGTTTCTTCTTATCGACCCATGTTGTCTGTTCCACTGTTGGACAAGGCACTTTTCTGAGTACTACCGCGGCCAAAATTACTACTAGTACTACTGGCCAAAATTGGTAAACTTCACACACTTCCAGCTAGGTTT
>DWLI01001235.1:0-16367 GCA_018249915.1 Cecropterus dorantes dorantes | reverse complement strand
AATAAAATAATGCAGTTTTATTATCATCATGACTTGTAAAACTATCTATCAGTATTTTATACTCAGCCTGCATTGTTGGGTAGGCCACAGGAATACTTTGGGGATATAAAGTATTAGTAGGTGGTACTTAGTTTCAAGTATTACTACAAACTTCATGATCGCTAAATATTCTTTGAACCTTAAATGGTATACGGTTACGAACAAGTAAATGAGTAGCGTTTTATTCGCCTCAGAGGTGTTTAGGTGTAGTATAGTGATACTACACTATACCTACGTATTTTCGAATCGGGGCAGGAACTTTATAGGGGCGTCCCCTCTTTTTAGCGTTTGAAGTCGGGAGATTACCAGGCAGGTTTGCTCCAGGCTAGGTTCGGACCTACTTCGCTTCGTAATACGAAGTTAGTTCTGAGAGGGATAAGTTTTACATCGCATAGCTATAGGGATGCGAAATGAAGTCAGCTCTCAGTCAGTGACACAATTGCTCTTACTCTCTTATTATACTATAGTGGGTATCGTAACATGCCCTTTCATAATATTAAGTACAGTGTCTAAAAACTTGTATAATCGGTGTAAAATATTTTAGGAAGATTTTTGGTAGCTATAAATTACCACGATGGTTTGATTTAAAAGGAATGTAATGAAACAATATTTTTGAATAAATTCGTTTTTATTATTATTTAGTACCTTAGAAAATGTGTAATTAAACTAGACCGATACAAATAAATATTAATTGATAAACAAGTTGAGAACGATTAACTCACCTTTGACTATAAATAGGTATTATTTGTCATGGTGGAGGGCTTGGTTTAGGTGTCAACCAATGATATATAGGTACTGTTCATGTACCAACCCATTTATTATTCATCTTTTACCATAATGCCACGATGTATCAGTAAAGTATCTATAAATGTGGACTACATAAACTTTACCATTAATAAATATTTTCCATTCTGATATAGCATTTTCTTTATTAAGATAAATTAATTAAATTTTAAATTTAATGATTATATGTTGACTTGCTAAAGTTACTAATATTAATAAGATGCAATTACTTAGAATATTTAGAAACAAGGAATGAGCAAATGACATTGTTTTATCAAATAAAATAGATAAAGTAATCAGTATGTAGTTTAGGTATACATATTATGAATTATTTACATTATTAGGTAGATATTAAATATTCCTCTACGACTACATTGTTGTCAAAATACAAACTTATATCAATTAGGTAATAAATATTACATATCGTGCTTTTATTACCGAACACAGCCATTGTAATATCCTATATTTTATTTAGTATTAACTATATTTTGGGCCAAAGTTTACGACCGCTTTGAACATTCACCATTTGAGGATGATGGAACAGTCATTAGACATGTAGTCCAACGTTACTGTATGCACGTATTTAGATACATTGTGCGCATATCATTATCTAAACAGGCTAAGACAAAACGGTTATGAACACTTATGTACGTCTTGTTTGTTGAACAAGTTTATTACTTCTTGTTTTACTATAATAATTATGGTGAATTTTTCATCACGTGGAATGAATCGAAAGGAAGGAAGGATAGAAATGTAGTCTAAATTCTAGAATAGACTAAGAAATAAAAAATAACAAATTTCCCTTTTTTGACAACCGCTATTATTTTTTGTTTGCTAACTTTTGATATGCTAGTGCAATCCATATAAAATCCTCAAATTTTATATAGTTACTATTGTTGAATTCTGATCATTAGGCTCATTTTGATCATTAAAACTACAATCTCCAAGCGGCCATTAACTTTGGCAATACCTATACCAATATTTCTCGAAACATTTTACATGTTTATCTACTCTACAAAATGTTATGCACTATTGTAATAAATAATGCTGATTATTCTAATTAATTTTAAACTTTAAGTGCTACTTTATATATGCATTTATATGGTAATCAAATGAATGTGCAATTAAGTTTATCGTACACGAATAATTTGGTTGCTACCTTTCATTTCGAGCACAAGCGATTCTACCATTTAAATTTAATTTCAATTTCATTAGTGGTTTCATATCTTGGTTAAAAAGATACCTAGGATTTTTATTTGCCTCTATAAATTTCGATGATGCGATCTTGATCGACGTATTCAAATATGTGGGGAGCGTCCATTAAAATTCCAACGGTGCCAGCTGTAGTCACTATGAAAAAGATGTAGAGCTGTAGTCTATCAATCACCATCGCTACATATTTCCAATCTTCACGAGTCTGTAATATGAGATAAAAAAATATATGTACCTACTTTTAATGAAAATAACACGTACATAAATAAACACTAGGAATAAAATTTGACTGTCTCTCTGTGTTATTAAAATTAATGACCGGTATAGTCATTTATGTGTGTTAATAAATGTTTATGAGTATGAAGAAATTGGCATTTGATTTTATATACAGTTCCAAATAATAACTTCAAACATAACCTTTCTCAACAATTATAAAACAATTTAAAATTAGGCTAAACTATCATACCTGTATGTATAGATCTTCATTACGTAAATGTTCCGCAATAAATTCCACAGCTTCTGTTGCTTTGGTAGCTTCGGGCGAAAGAAGGAGAGAGTCAGAACTTTCTGACTCCCGTCTCTCTCCCAGTCCAAGACTGCCGAGCCCTCCAAGTCCTCCCAAAGCCCCTACCTCACCACCTCCAGCAGCTCGGCTTATCTTGCAATTCGGATGATGTAGATTCGAGAGTTCCATTGCTTCCATGGCCTCCATTTTGCTTTGTTCCATACCGATGGCACTGTGGAGTCAGTAAATTTAGTTCATTTTGAAATTAAGGAAGTAGTCGTAATGTTGCGATAATATTCTGATTACCTGATGTTAGGTTTGGGCAAGTCGTGTGGAGCGGCAGCATGGGGCGGGGCGCCCATCCCAGGCATTTCCATCATCCAGCGCAGGCGAGTCTTTCGAGGGCGACGCATCAAGAGAAACGTTGGCAAGTAATGTAGGAATACGCTCCGGATCCAAAGTGGCATTCTGAGAGAATATACTAGAATGTTTATGTTGTGTTCGTAAATAAATAATATTGTTACAGTAGATGAATATGATTAAGTACCTGTGGGTCCTAGGGCCTCGGAAATTCCAGTTAATGATGATCACTGTTACGAGGATACTGACCGTGTTCATGATGAATGTAAACAATAGGTATTTAGCAATAAGTGGTAACACAAGAGAGGTCGGTGGCAAGATCTTCGACACAAGTAGCAGAAACACGACCAGTGACAGCAAAATGCTAATACCCAATGTAACCTAAAATAAAATATTTTGATTAGTAATTATAATATACAAACGTCTTGGCTATAAGTGGCGTTAATTATGTGAAAATTATTGATTAATTATTTAAATTACTTCAATGAGTTTGAAGGCATGAGCATAGTGATATAACTAATGAGAAGTTTGGGATTGATTTTTATAAACAAACGTTTAAACATTAACTTACTTTCTCGCCAGCTTCAGCGGGTAAGTAGAATACAAGGACACAAAGAAATGAAATAAGTACTGTTGGCAAGATTAAGTTAACAGTGTAGAACAAAGTTTTCCTCCGTATAATAATGTAGAAGGTAATATCAGTCTCCGTTGGGTGATTCCCTTCGTAGATATTCAGATACGCTGGTACTTCGATTATGTCCCAGGTACCGGATTTCCAATAGTCAGACAGATCTACGAAGTTTTTGTTGTTGTACAAAGCCAAGGACACTTGATCGCCATTGAATGTCCAAGAACCAAATTTCATGATGCAAGTTTGTTGGTCGAATGGAAAGTATGTGACGTCAATAGTGCACGAACTCTGTAATCATAGTAAATAAATTATAAATCGTGTAAGACACCGTTGAAGTGACTGATGTTTTATAACTAAACATATATTAAGTGCAAATCAATGCTTATTAAATGAAGTCTGGAATCGAGCTTAAGTTAATAAAAATGCATCTCAAGACAGAGACTTGTCACGTTACAACGAGGGTAAGACACATAAAATAATGATAGAAGGCAAAGGAGAACGAGTAAATACCATGATTGTAATAATGAGTACCATGATTTTACCTGATATATAGCAGGTGGAACCCATAAAACTTCGCCATTCGGGTAAATTAAGACGTTAGATTTGTATCGTACTTCGTAATTGCCGTCAGCGCTGTAAATCAGAAATACTGTGGTTAACATTGTAATTCTTGTAATCTTGTAATCTTTTTATAAATGACCTGACATAGAACAAGGTTTGAATAAATTTTATTTATGTTTTGGTTTAGTTTTTGTATCCATTTATCTCCATGTGAACATCTGCGAAATCAGAATTCGTTTTAAATTATCTTTTCTGTATACTTATTGTTATACAGTTGGTATAAGTTTTGGTGACTCATCATATGTAAATTAAATACTATTTACTATGTTCTGAATGCCATTAACGCTTGCAAATCAAAATTTTGTATTATTTTGGTGCCTGTATCTTTACAAACAAGAATGTTACGGTATTATAAGAGAATTAATGACATATACTTTTTTCGCTTCGTTGATGAAGTAATACTTACTTAATAATACTTACCAAGAACTAATACTTACTTGTTGAACAGTACAATATCGGGTTTCCACACCTTGTCGGGCGGCAAACGCAGCACGCCTATGCCGCCGTAGTCAGCCTCGTCCCACATCAGCTGATAATCCATCCAAACCAGCCTGAGCCACACATTTGATTTCATGATTTGGTTCTTTTCGTTCTGTAAAATAAACATTTAATACGATGTACGTGATTACATGTAATTCCTATTTAATAAGGTGATAGAAGTTCATAATGCAGTGTGAAGCCATGGCCATCTTGCCATTTTTGTTTCATAGTAACAGAGTCACACTGCACTGTTAAGTTAACTTTACTTTAAAGCCTTTGAACTTAGATTATATGTGTAGCAATGCAGGTGTCATTGAATTAAAGTAGAGCCTCTGTCCCATTCGAATTTGGTGACAAAATAATAATCATGAACTCAGTGACCTTTTAACATTGGGCGGACTATATACCCATTTGTTGCCCCTATCATAAAAGTAAATACTTACAACATTGATCAACTGGACAAAAGCTAGACCAAATCTCACGTCGACTTTTTGGGTCATGTTCTGCACGGGTCGTATAAGTTTGTTGTATCCTCGGAAGAGGTCCCGAACCAGCCGTTCTTCGTCTTCCGAACACCATCCTGTATGTTTAAAATGTTAATAAGACTAACTATTAACAAGAAATGCAGTTTTGACCCTATAGTTTATCACCCTCTACGATACTACGATAAAGATATTGATATGAAGTAGTCAATTTTTATATTCATACGAACATTGTATTCATAATTTGTTAGTAGTGCCACCTAGTGTCAATATATCAGATTCGCTTTGCCGACTTTCTATGTGATGCTGCGGCAACGACAGATCAATAAGGATAATAGTTGAGATAAAAACAGCTGAAAACAACTTATTTAAGTTCTAATAGAGAACCTACGTCCAGTTTTGAATAAATATTTTGATTACATTGCAGTATTTAATCAAATATGAAAGTTAATTGTAATTTATATTCTGTTTGATATTACAATATTTTAATAAACTTTGTATGGATGCTGGGAATCTCATTTCGATCTTTATTTGATTAGCTCGAATGGTTTTCTTCATGATGGACGCCAGTAAATTACACTGATGACTGTGAGTCACTTTTTACATTAGATAGATGAACACTTATTTAAACACGGGGTAATATACCTGAGTATAAAGCCGCAAGCAGGCCGAGAGCGAGCAGGGCGGCGCGCGAGCCGGCCGTCATGGCGGAGGCCACTGCCGCGTTCCACGCGCCGCCCGCCCCACGCTTGCGCCGCCGCCCTGCGCTGCGCTCCACGCCCTGCACTCGCCAGCTTGCGACCCACGCTCGCACTCCATTAAGTGCACGTTAGCGTACACATGCCATTACAGCGTTGTCTTTTAATATTTTAACGCTGTCAGTAAATTTAAATACACTATGACATTATATATATCCACCATTTATAAATTTTATTACTCAAATTACACTATAATGTCATTCTCCTTTCTCGGTTATTAGGTAGGATATTAATTAGTGGAAGCCATTGAGTGATATTAGGCCCAAACAGATCGATATATAATTTAATTAAATTTAGATACGGAATAAATTACCATGTGCATGTCAATATTACTTTTCTTAGACTTGTATGTCCATGTCCCGTAAGATATGCGATATCTATGTATAGCTTTTATAAATTTAATATAAAGTGGTATAATAATTTAAAATAACGCATCGTTTTCCAATTTTATTAACAACTCTGTTATTAAAATGTTATATATTCTACCTTGTACTATTATAAATATTCAGTAATGAAATTAGTATTATATGTAGGTACATACTACAAGAATTTATGAATATAATTTTATTTATCATGTTTGAAAAATAAAGAAATTTTCTCATTACTTAGTAGGTATACCTATCACTTCTAAGCCCTGTTCTGTTGTAGGTACATATTATTTGTGACTCAGGTCATTGTGTCTCTGTCTTTCCCAGAGGACAATGCGCATGTGCAGTTATCCCTCGGGATAGCATCGATTGTCTTGAGACACTTGGCTCTCCCAAACATCTACCCAGGAATATATAGGTCAGGGCTGTTAGTCACGTGCAAATTCAATTTACAAAACTCAGCGTGTTTGAGGGATGTCGTATAACAATATAAATAAAACAAAGCATTTCATTCGTTTATATTTAATAAACAAAGTGCAATTCAGAGTATTAACCCTAACAATTGAACAAATTACGGAGACAATAAATCGTCCCGTAGCCGAAGGAGGAACCGCGCTTAACCATACTATCCAATACAGAGATAGCAGTACCGAAATGATGAGGTACTAATGCTCCGTTTCCACCTTACGGCTTGTCACACAACCGCTATTTAGTGGTTGATGAGACCTGAATGTATAACAATAAAAACAAAGGGAAGACAGAAAACATTGGCTAATAACCGTACGCGCTCCGCAACTTCCAAAGGAGCGTCTACGATATATTTCGTAGCAATACCTCGAACAAGGAAAACATTCAGCGGAGCTAACGGGGATACAATCTAACGTTTCATATGTATCCACGCAGTTCAAGCTTTAAAATTTACGTTTTCCTTTTAAGAGGCGTACAATATTTTCGGCAAATTAATGAAATTGTATAGGTTTCGAATGATTGGTGAATAGTGGTAGGATTGGTTGATATGACGCATTAAAAATTACGCATTCATCAATATAAATTTTGATAGACATACCATAACTTGCAACGCATATTAATGTAGTACTGCAGTTCACTTCGTATAACACATGCCGAGCATTGTATTAAAGTGACAGGCTCCTTACGCAGTTATTCCAATCAGAATAAATCAGTCCATGTAAATACTTCTCCCACAAATAACAAGAAACAGAGTTGAATATTGTTAATGGACCATTAAAATTAATAATGTCTTAGAGCCAAGAGGATGATCATATCTTCAGTTGATATCGTTGAAAGAGTAAAATATTGAAAAAGCTATTATCGTTTCAGCATTATGAATGTATTGAAAGAAGTAAGTAGGTACAAACGTGATATCAATAATATTGTATAAGTTGTTCCGAAAGATTTAGGTATGATTTTAATAAAATAATATTTCAATTAACTACAACTTTTAACGAACGTTTTATTAAGCTATAGCCATGGATATTTACCATTTATAACAATATCGACCCGTTCACAACGAGGCATATCACAACCTGTACCAATTGAATCAACATTGTTTGTAAAGTTCTATACTACCTACTGACACAAATACATCTGAAAATAAACTTAGGGATCATAACCACGATTCACGGAATCGAATAAGAAGAAAACAAAGGGCTAACGTTTTACTGCCCAAATCTTAAATTGTACATTGGTTTTAGATTCAAGAAAAATCTAACAAACTTTTAATTTAATATGCGACAGGTCGTATCAACGGTAAGAAGGAAGACGTTTTTGTGCTAATTTTTCAAACCGACCACGTTCACCGCGTGTGGCCCTTGATACTCATAGCGGCGACTATTCTAGCGTGGATCTCCTAAAAGCCATGCCGTGGGTTCCGGCGCCAGATATGTCACTTACTGCCGACGTTGGTCATTTTATTAATTCTGCCGACCCATGACAGAACGTTATTCGGAACCACTCATCACAACTGAAGAGACGTTATGATTGTTGCTTTTCATTATTTACACATATTTGCATGCATTGAACATAAGAGAACATTAAAAAATGTTCGTATATTGAGGAATATGTGCGTGAGCCGCTGAGGAGGAGGTCTCGAAAGGTATAAGGATAGGATACCTGGATAGGCAGTATACGGTTGAGCGCATAGGGATGGCAGTCAGCGGTAACTTATCTCTATAAGGGGCGAGGGCGACGAGGCAGGCGGCGGCAACTCCAGCGCCGCGGCGTCGGCGCCCACACCAGCTCGCACATCACAACTTAACAAGTATTTGCGGTATCACAGAACGTTACGCATGCGTAGCCGCAAGCGGGCGGGTCGCTACGACACCATAATGTGTGGCGCGGACAGAAGCACGGCTAGCGTGGCAATGATTGTGAACAGGGTAAAGATAATAAGGCACAGTCTGTCCACGACCATGGCGGCGAATTTCCAGTCGCGCGAAATGTCCGCATCTTCGTCATCCTTGCGCATCTATAACAAAAGAAGTCATTTTAAATATCTTTTGTCTAATGTCAACGTTTGTCTATTTGATATCAGTTACATTATTCAATTTTCATACTTGATCTGTGATGACTCGAATCTCTTTAAGAATGAGCGAGAGCTCGTAGTCCACACCAAAGCAGCTGTGAGCGGCCAAGCCCGCGCCGTTTTCTTCGCCACTCCTGGAACAAACGAAACTTTGTAGCTTATCTTTTGTAAATAGATTCTAAGTTACTATGGGTTGGGCAATAGGATCGTAGGGTACTACGGGACCAATGCTGAAAACTAATGAAACTTTGACCCAAGATCCAGACTTAAGTATTCAATTGTAATTCAATTATAATGTAATCACCACGGTAACTAGATTGATGTGTTTTATGATAATCGAGCGATAAGGGCCAGGTTACTGCGGAACGTTCGAGGCGGGGGTTTAATATTGTAACCGTGCTATTTACGGCGAGTAGTGTTCGTGAAGATCGTCGAGGGACCTGTAGTATCGGCAGCAGGGTGGCTGCTGCGCATGCGCATGCCGGAAGTCATCGTCGATGTCGAGCACGTTAGCTAGTAGCGACTTAGACGATCGCTCTCGTAGCTCTAGGTCCGGCGGAGGAGGCGCCCGAGCTGGTGGCGGAGTGGTGGCCGAGCCGGGCCGGGACATGCGTAGGAACCACGGCAGCCAATACAAAAATACCACTCGAATCTGGAATTAATAAATTATTTTTATTTTGTTCGACTTAATTGAATCGAAATTAATTGTATGTTTTTGTATTTTTCTAAAAACAGATAAGATAACATTGTAATAAGTATTTAATTCATGAATAATATTTAAATTTAATGAAGTTCAAGGATCTGTGTTTTTCTTTAGTACGTACGTTATTAATTATCGCGTTACAAAAATTCTGTAACAACTCTTTTACTTATTTATAGCTATTTATTTTTATTCCTTCCGAACTATTTGGGATAACAAAACGATTTTAAAGTTTTAATATTGTCGACAATTTTTAAGTTGGATTGGGACGGGATAAAATTCATGTTACAAACCCAGTCGCTCATCTCATGTGTGTCTGCGTGCCGATGATGGTAGTTGAGGATTAGAATTGTGGACACCACTGACGAGGCTACCATAAACATGATGCAGTTGAAATAGGTGCCCAGAAGAGGTACAGCGTCCGATGTTGCTGGCATTGTTTCCGCTACCATGTTCAAGAACACTGTCAGTGACAGCAAAATGGTTACACCTGTAAGGATTTCATACTTGGAGAAAAGAAGATAATGTCGACTTAGAATTGAAATCAATTGCAAATAATAACAGTGTGCCTACATCACCGATCAATATAGTTTGAAGACTTAATGAAATATTACGTTTGATTAATCTAATACATTATTAGGGCAATGTTCTTTTTTATTCAGTTTTAGTTGCCTTAAAATATCCTCTAATATGAATAATAAGTACTAAGTGAATCTATGAGTCATCGCTATGGTCGTTAATGAAAATAATTTAAAAAATATATTTTATTTAGTGACTTATACTGTTGTGTAAAAATATTTGAATAAGTGTATTTTGGTAACAATATAATGCATAACTGTTTCTCCCTCGTAAGTACTTAGTAAAGCGTTGGCAAATTGTTTATCAAGTTATCGAATACCTAATGATAGTTTCTCGCCAGAGTCCGGTGGTAGTGTGAAACCCAAAAGAGCCATAGAGGCAATGAGCACGCAGGGAACAATGAGATTGAAGAAGTAGTAGAGCGTTTTCCGTCGAATCACTACCGCGAACGTGATGTCTATGTACGGCTCTGGGCAACAGTTGTAGTAGATCTCGTTGCGTTTGCCCGGCACTCCTGTTGGCACAAACAATGCCTGATTGTAATGTCTTAAAGCAGGTTGTACCAAGTAAAATTGAAAAACCAAGGATCGACGTGAACAGTACCTATTAGCTCCCATTCACCATTTGTGACAAAACTGCTGATATCTCCGCCTGCTTCATCTTGTAGCTGAAGATCCAGCTAAAAAAATATACCAAGTATTATTAATCTGACCCACAGAATAGACAAAAAAGAATATTGTAGCAATCAGTTACTTGATATCCGTCATAAGTCCAGCTGCCAAATTTCATCTCGCACCGTTGATCGTCGAAAGGAAACCAGGTGATGTCAATTTTGCAGGTGCTTTTAAATATGCCTGGTGGTACATAAAGGCATGACCCGTTATTTCGCACCACGACGTTTGTAGGATATGTGCTGTCAAATCCTTCGTCCGCGCTAAAAATAATATCTCATTAGCATTAACATGTACGTGTTAAGATAAGACTAGTAATTAATGACGAATTAAATAAATTCTGAAGTTAATTAGTTGTATAGTTCTTGATCAATTCATTAATAAAGAGACGGTTCTACTAATAAATCGCTAGAAATCTATGCTGTTTTATAATTAAGTAAATTATTAACATTCGATATATTGCTGAAGTACCTGTTATACATGAGAACATCCGGTTTCCATAGCCTGTGCGGTGGTACTCGCAAATCTTTGACCCCGCCGAAATCTGAAGTGTTCCACCTCAAGTTCATATCATTCCATTCCTGTGTGCAGAAGTTCTATAGTTACAATGCCACTCTGATAGAAAGTGTTTGAGATTTTATATAAATCTATATTCCAAAATGCAACAAAGAATATAATCGTCTCAGCTTTGGTTTAAATCAACTTAACCGAAATCTTATGACCAACACAAGCTTGACGTTCCTAATGCTTTTGGCATGAGAACACACTAAAGCACTCGCAAGCATGATGAAGATCGAAAATTAAGCCAAATAAAGAAAAATATTTGTAGAAATTTGTAGTTTGCGAGTAGATGCGGGTCATATGTATTTTTTGACATTTTACAAAGCTTCAATCTTCAATCTTGCAATGCACAGTCAGATAGATAGAATTTGAAATTGAAATAGTGCTCCCAAAAGTAGTAAAAACTGGTCTATCGATAAATTTATGTTTTTCTTGCTATAAAAGTAATCAAAACTCGTGTTTAGATATTTATGACCATAGACATTTATTTAAAAAATGAGTTGTCAAGGTCTATAAGTCTACGTACTAATGAATTGCTCGCGGCTTAAAATAACCTCAATTATAATCAGTGTCCGAAAAATGTCAATAATGCGACTTAGTTATTCATCTTTAATTAATTAACATCAATCAGTAGCTATCTTTATTTTATTTTGAAATTAAATTCGCGGTACTTTAAAAGAGGTGCCGTGAGAGATTCTATTTTTTAGCGATTATATTTAATGTTGAAGATTCCAATAAATACTTACCAGTTTGAGCCAGATGTTTGTAATTAAAAGCTGGTTTTTCTCGTCCTGGGAAAAGAAAGTGTAATATTTTTAAAGGCAAAAGACAAATGCGTTACTAATGATATTAAAATATACATTCTTAAAAGACATACACTTAAAAGTGTCGCAATTAAGGTACTGCTTGCGTCGTTCTAATATTTATCGTTTCTTTGTAGATGTCAATAATTCATTTTATTACTTCATCCGATAATGATGTTGTTACTCATGTCCATCCAATATATATTATTGGAAAATAAACTAGCAATTTAGCACGTCACGTAACTACCTTACGTGAGTGGTCACTTTAAATAGACATATGATAGAATCCCCAGGTGCCTTTAGAGTCTTACCACAGGTCTTTTGCAAATACATCGCTAGCCGTAAGTATACATATATACGGTTATGATTTTCGAGATCCTGACCATTTTATGTACTTTTAGAAATATAATTCTAAAAGCGTTTAATTTCTTACCACGTCAATGATCTGCATGAGCGTGAGGCCGAAGGAGAGTTGTAGCGGGTCGCTCTCGTTGACCACGGGCCGCTCCAGCACATTGTAGTGGTCTAGGAGATGGTGCAGTAACCGCTTTTCGTGGTAGCCACATCGCGCCCCTAAGAAAATGAAATTACAATTTATGGTCTTTCATTAATAGGAGCTATGTTCCGCTGTTTTATTCTTGTTTGAAAATGGAATTTAAAATTCAATCGTAATAACTTTTGATAGAATAGATGGAACTAAATATTACTTGCAGATATGGACTATAAGTACATTATGAATTAATTTCATTAATTTGGGATTGATGCGACGTCAAACAGACCATCAAAAAATAATATTTATATCTATAACAAAAATAATTATTTTTATTGAATCCTCAGTTTCAAAATATATTATTTTGCAAAAATATGTGATGTAGTGATCCGCAAAATTTCATTTGTGTTATACGTACGGATTTATGGCTATTTAAATGAGAATGGTTAATAAAAATGATGACTCTACGACATAGAAATTGAAGCGGTCATTTAAAAAACTAGCTACATTTTTTATTGTAATCTAGCTAGCTAGCTACATTGTTTATAATGTAGGTTATATAAATGTGCCAGTTGTCTGTAATTAATTTTATTTTAATTGTTGATTTCATTTTTCTTATTTCTTATGTTACAATGTTTAAAATGAGAGCTATTAGAATGAATTCCGCGATTAATTCGTTTATTTATTGATTTCGTGCTTGGTTTTTAGGGGTCAATAGGTGGGTACGTGTTTTGTGGTCTATTACAATTTTCGACTTTCTCCTATATTACACACAATCATTATAGAATCAATATCAATCCGGTACTATGTGGTCATGTACGGGTTTCTTGGAATGTTGTAAATTTCCTTGAGTATAATAACGTTTAGGATAGATAATATATTTTACGATTTTCAATTCGCAGTACGCTAGACAACTTTCTTATCCCATAAATAAACTATGAAATATTAAAAAGATATTAGATTAAGCAAAATTGTTTTCTTGTATGCCAAAACGAATGTCGCAATACAAATGAGGATTTATTAATTTATTTAATTGTACTCTGATTGGGGAATATATCGCTGTATGAATAATACTGTTTTATACTTTATATTACTGAATTATTTCACAATTGTAAACGGTCTTTGTTAAAGGCTTTTAAATGTCTATTTTATTTAACTTTATTAAAAAGATAATTCATTAACTTAATAATTTATTAACTTAATTATAATTTATTTAATAACAAGAGTATTTATTTACTTGTTACCTATGTTTCCTGGTTAAATTATCATTTTGAGTTGTGATTTTATTGAAGCAAAATAACAAAACAGCGACCCGTTTGTGGTTAGCAAAGAATATTGTTAAGAAACTGGTATATAACAATATAATATATAATGTCGGAATCTACAAACTTAAAAATGTAAACCAGCTTTTATTTAAAGTAACAAGGTAAAATAACTAAATTAATAAGAGAATATAACATGGACAGAGAATACTCTAAGTATTCGCCAATAGGTAATGAGTATTGCGCCCAGCTGTGGGACCATATATCGTAGCCAAGATTGAAACCACAAGTTCAAGTGAAAGAACCAAATCAAGTCAAGTAGGTCACCTTATTTTATTTTAAGACAGACTGCAATTTATTCAAACGAAGTTGCACATAAACAGAATCCTCTTGACAGTAAGTGATCTAACCACAAACAGAATACGTATGGTTGCAGATGTGTTACTCTCCCCCGAGGCGAAGATAAAAGCTTCCAGTGCATTGCGGTAGTTTCTGATTTTCTTATTAAAGGAATCGTGAGCATAGGGGAGGCTGTAAGACTAGCTGCCAACCAATCGCTTATACACACGAGTTGCTTATACTATGAAGGTGAAATTATTGTGAAGACGTTATATACATATACGTATAGTAACAATATAAAGAGGAAAATTTAGTTTTAAATTAACACACACCGAAACTATTGAATAGATTCTAATAATTATTTTACCATTAAAAAGCTAAATAAGCAGTGATATTGGATAGATTTTACTCGTCACGTTCCTGCGGGCGAAACCACGTAGCAAACCTAATAAGCTCTACTTTGATATAATCAATAATCATATACAAAATATAAAAAAAATCGTTTATTTTTTATTTTAATATATAAACTTTTTATTGTATTGAAGTAGCAAACGAGCATGCAGTCCACCTGATGGTAAGTAGCCACTGCCGCCCATGGACATCTGAAAGCAAATTCATATAGAACTCTATATAGGGGTTGTATCATAAGTAATGCGTTGCTAATCCTGAGGATTGAGAAGGACGCCACATATAAGTGAGCTGGTACTATCTTCCACCGAAACGCAAGAACTTCTTCGCGCTAGAAATAAGTTTGGCGGTGGTACCTCCCCGGTCGAATGGTAACCTGGTCTACCATCTGACAAAATTTCTTATGAGGAACGAGCTTTCTATCCCATGTAATAGGCTAGGCAATAAAGTATCTGTCTGCAAAGTTTTATCCAAATCCAATCAGTAGTTTTTGCGCGAAAGAGTAACAAACCTACATGCATCCTCAAAAAATTTCGCATTTATAATATTAGTAAGGTATTTGATTATTAAATGCTCGTGTAAAATAAACTGAAATGTTAATTTAACTGCGGATATAAGTATCCGTTAATAGTTAATTACTAGTACGTAGGCATAAAACAATATTTAAATAGGGAATTGATTAATTGGTCCTCTTGGTGATTCAGGTTAGAATTTCAAGGTATTTGTCGATGTTGATGTGGTTTTTGTGTAGTTGAATATTATTATAGCTAGTCTCCAAGACAGCCCTGACGCCTGGAAGTCTTGATAAAGTTTTTAAATATATATTAATATGTGTAGAGGATTAATGTCACAGACTGTTCGGCAATATGATTTATATTAAATTCAGGAGTTTTATAGGAACACCATAAAAACACATGAACAAACACACAAACAAAAATTAAAAAATATATGATATTTTTTATTGTTACATATTTTTAGTGCTCTAATGTATTTCTTTTTGTAACAATGTATGTTTTACAGGCAATGAAAAAGTAGTATGTAAGGAAAATTATGAGTGTAGTATTTATGACAAGTTTCTGCAGGCATATAGCTTATTTATTATTGTGTATATGCTACTAAAACATTTATATTATACTTAATTCCATAATTTGTTTAATAAGATTGATTTAAATGACGTTAGGTATGGATGATATTTCAAAATGACGTAAAATATCGATATTTACATATTTCTATATTTTAGTATCGGTACTATACTGATGTAGAGCTTTGAGTTTTAGGTTACTTTTTAGTTATGTACGAGTATGTCACTGCTTGCTTGTTCCGCAATGTAATGTTCCATAATTATATATTTTAATATTTTACTCTTAAGTAACACTTATTTACACAAAAGATTTGTAATTAATATCTACTCAACATTAGTCTACTAAAATGAGATGTAAGTAGACTGATGTTGAATTGATGTTGATAATGTGATTTTTTTCACCTAATCGATATGAGCCATTAAATTGAATGAGACAAATCTTTAAACAATGACTCTATTGTATTATCTGGATAATGGCGAAGATTGGTGTTTTTATCTGTTCTATTATTACTTCGCAAAATTTTTAAATGTAAATATTGAGAGGAAATTCATATATTTATTTTATAAAATGTATCAAAATATAAAAACAGAAGGCTTAAAAAGCTCAAAATATAATGTGAGAAAATTATATATTTGACTTAAAACTCGAATGCTTTTTTTATTAATCGTATCTCAATTCGACTATGTTTTTT
>DWLI01001234.1:0-16373 GCA_018249915.1 Cecropterus dorantes dorantes | reverse complement strand
AACGTTGCAGCGTCACGTATATTGGGTATTGCGCGTCATGTTTCGAGACAAAATGTTCCCTAGTGTATCCGTGGTCTTACGGTTATTGCCATGCTGGTTTTATTCTGTTTCATCTAGGTTTATGCTGAATTTAAATATAATATACAAAATGTTTATTGTGTTATTGGAAACTGGTCTTGGGTGTAATTTTCATAAGGTTTTTACAGAAATAAAAGTAATACAGAAGTAAAATTTAAAGTTGTTTCATAATAGTTTTTGACATCTATACCATCCAACTCTATCTAATATAATATTATAAAGAAGTAGAGTTTGTTTGGTTGAACGGGCTAATCCCAGGAACTACTAGTTACATTAACAAATTTAAAAATTATTTTTGTAGTGATTAGTCTATTTATTGAAGAAGGCTATAGGCTATGTAACATCAGGCTGTGGTTGTTTGTTTTTTTTCTTATTTAGTAGCGTATGAAGCCGCGTAGCACACCTAGTAATAAATAAATCTTAACTCATACATTAATCAAGATGTCAAAAAATACCATTTTCTAGGTGTTTAATACATGAATAAATGCTATTGCTAAAATTTAATAAGAAGCCTTTTAAGTTACCATGCATATGTAAGAATCCTTCAGCGACCAAGCATCGAACTTAGGAAATTCGGGATGCCCAACGGGGGGTAGGGAGAAACAAGGCCAAGTCGTTTTGAATCATCTTTTTGCCCTACTGGGCATGACAACTGACAACCACATAAAATGTATTCAACTTGGTTGTTAGTGACAACGCGTCTGTAATTTAAGTCGGGATTCGACTTATTTGCAAGTAGATCACAGATATCCATGGTAACATCTGGTGACTTTAATGTTCATGCATTTAAGTATGTCCATTCGATATATATCGAACGGTAAGAATAACTTAATGCGAAATTTGCATCATAATGAAATAACAATAAATTATTATGAAAACTAAAGACTTGTTTTAAAGGGATTTATTTGTATACCTAAATTGTCATTTTATTAAAAAGTCGTTCTTTTACATTGCAAACTAAGACGATTACCATGATTGTCATATCAGAATCTGTGAAGCCGTTCGGGCTGTAGCGCGTGCCAAAGAAATGGACTTACACACATACACACGCTCGGAGAACATTACCTTCCTGACGAAGTCGCGTAATTTTGCGCGAATTTCGCGCAAAATTACGCGACTTCGTCAGGAAGTTCGCGAATTGTGTTCGTATTTAGGGAAGTTTCTCAAAGCCTTAAAGTTATTAGCGTTATATTTATGTTTGTATTCTTTTTGCACGAATTCGTCAGTTTTTACTGACTAGACAATATAACGAGTAGTTTTTACTATTTAACTCAATTTGTCGAAATTTTGAGATCGGTCCCTTTCGTTCTGTTATACGTTATCATACGCTTGTTTTGTACGCTTTTTCACATATTATTATTGTTCACAGATCGCGGGCCTTCGGTTCGTGTTTATTATAAATCAAGATTTTGTCAGCGCCATTCGTCAAGAAGCTGTGAAAATGAATATTCCCGTGTAAACAATTTAAATAAATGAATTCGTCTATAAGTAAATAATACACGTTGTTTTATTTAGAACACATTTATTTGGTCAATATAAGAACAGTTTTCAAAATTAGGTACCACTCAAAAACAATAAATCCCATTAAAAATAGGTAGATTTTGTGTACACTTCACGACACATTGTTAAGGATTTTTTTTTAACTTTTCATTATAATTATACGTCTATCACGAAACACTATCACGTGCTTTACTGGCATTAAAAGATATGCTATTAACACTAAACGAAGAAACAAATACTTATATAAAGTATTGATTAATCATTAAATCTATTTCCGTAACCCTTAACTCAACAGTGCTTAACTAGATAAAATATATATTAATAAAATCACTTATTTCATAACAATGGCCAACAAAGTGCAAGAAGAAAACTCAACAGTCCACTCAAGAGTGCGTAACAAACGTTCTAGTTATCACCTCAAATAAAATATCAGTTAAAATTACATAACCATACTTAGTAAAGTTCAGCCTCAAAATATTTTGGAATGACCCATTAATTAAAAATAAAGGTAAATAATAACACGTAACATAACATCTCACAAAAGCTTATCACTAAAATGTGGTGACACTTTGTACATCTTCCAAACAAGCACGGATCCATCACCTTAGACTTAAATTACCCACCTTATCAATAATCATAACTGAATAAATCTTTATAACAAATCTATAATAAATAAACAGTCCAATTAATTACACAACATAATGTAAAACATGGTTTCATAATCAGTATCTCATTTATCTACCACTTTACAGTAATCTACGAAGGCAGCACTTGCTAAAACATAAAAGCACATTATTTGGTATATTTTTTAATTAACACCCTGTATATAATATAAAAATATGTAATATTTATAATGGATTAGGCACAATCACACAAAAGTAGATACTTGAGATCAGTAGATACTCTTTCAATTTCTTTGCAGGATAGCTTAATTGGTACCTACTTTGGTATATTTTATCGTACATACATAAATATTTTAATTTACAAATCTATAATAAACGATGCGGAAAATGTCTCATTATAATTACTACAAAACAACGTGAAATCATTTAATAGCGGACATTTCAACATTTGTTATTATATAAATAAGGAGCTGTTCAAACATACGCGGTGTCGAAATAACTACAACGATGTCTTAATCGTAGGTTTAAACAACTCGCTTTTCACAGCGCCGCGCACCTCCAGTGAAAATATATGACTTAATATTATATCAAAGACGGAGACTAACACACAAAAGCGTGATCTTTATACAAAGCTGTAAAGGCACTGTTTCACTACACAATATACTTTAAGCACGTACATACATAATTTGTAATCTTTTATATTGTAGATATAATATGTAATAGGTATATATTTTTAGCATTTGTATATTTGTGTTAATAAAATTCAGGCACTTCGTGTCACAAAACGGACAAATATGAAGGTATTATGAACATATGTTACATGCACAATGCAGGATAATTTGATGCATAATTATCAATATATAATAAGTATGGGTGCGAACCTTTGAACGAATTCTCTTTAAAACACTATATTAACTTGAAGATATGGACTTTTCTGGACCGCACTTCTGATTGGATGTACATAATTAAAAAAGAACAGGATAATTGGTGCAGTTCCAAATGTGTTTTTCTCTCCATTGCCAAGAGATTTTCGGTGGTATTATAATTGTCTAAATACGTTACAACAGCGGTACTCTAGTTGGCCCTACCCGCAAAAGTTCACAAAACTTGCTTCCATACTTTTTATATTTTCTTTTTTATTTTTGATGAGCATTATTGATATGTACATACAATTCAATGTAGACATATATTTATTTGAGTATTGATTACTCATTTCACGCTTTATGCGAGCACTAAACACTGTTTACGACAATATTGTTACAAAACAATATAGTTTTACACATAATAAAATATACCAATAAGTATATTATGATCTTTACTAAATATGCTAAAATACAATGACGGACAATGTGGTATCTTACAAAAGTAGTGTTCTTTGTACTTTAGACTAATTTTATAAAATTACCCCTTACTTAAACAGTTACTATAATTATGTGTTTAGAATTTACGTGAGCAAATAGTAATCATCGCAAGTTGGCGACGACATAACAATTAAAATTTTAATAAAATATCCAGTAAATAAACAAAAAAATAATAAAGAAACAATAAATTACATAATGAATGTAAACAATTCTATTAGCACAATAATCACGCCACACGAATAATCTAATGCGGATTAAACACACTATATACTTAATTACAGAATATCAAATTATAATATCTCTTACCTACCATCTTATGAATTATTATAAAATATTTACAATTTAACACAATTTCAATATTTACATTTTAATGCATTTAATATATCTATGATTTGGATTTGTTTTAATGTTAATAAATAATTTATATATAATTTGTCTTTAAGTAATAATTTTGCATACATGAGAGTGGCATTTTAAAATAAATGTAAGAAGTGAATCTCTGAATATATATGTTAATTATAAATTATAATACACAAATAACTTGGGTATTAGACTTGTAAAAGGCACCCAATGACAACCTTAGGGGTCTACGTGTGACAAACAAAAAAATTTGCAAGAACAGTGTACCGTGTGAATATTTATATATTCAATAAACAAATCTACACAATAATATATCGCTATAAAGCAATATAATATATAGCTGTATAGTGTGACCAAATAATCGAATTTAGATTGTAAATATAATCTTATTGCGGGCATTTATTTATTCATTTCACTTTCAATTTCTACTAAAATGTCACTTTGGTGAATGCATATTAGACTCCATACGTGCATATACACGTATTGGACTAAACGTGATTGTAGTAAACTTTAAGTCTAACTAAACAATTATCACTTTTATGGAATGACGTTATAAAGTTCTAATAAAATTTGTAGTGTAATAATAACAAAATACAGATCTGACCAAATATAACTTACGATTATAGAACGTTATCTAAATATTTCTTTGTAGTTATAATCACGCTCGTCTACAATTTGGCTTTGTATTATAATAAACTTGATAATATAATCTAAAATTACGTAACGAACTTATTTGGGTAACTAAAATCAACTAAGGTTTAGTTGGAACATAGGAATGTTATATATTATATGAGACCGTGAAAGGGTGGGATTTGGAGAGAGCCAATATGGCTCTTGAAATTATTTAGTCCCAAGGAACTTACAACTTGAGAAAGCTTAATTATGTTTCAACCTAAATGTGTATTTCAGCTTTCCTGTCGAAATATTGTTACTTGATTTAGGATGGGATATAACAAATTTAGAATTGGAAATTGATTTTGAATTGTTAATAGATTTATATTTTTGAAAATTTTCCGCTAAAACATACGTTTTTTTTCTATGGTTGTATATGGCCTTGAACTTTTGTTTCAGAGCCATTTTATCAATGAAACTGCTTTTCTCCAAGAATACCCATGGCTGCCATTTTCTCCCGGTTAAATCGGGATTAAAGGTTTCTTTACTTTGGGTGCTTGCATAATGGGCTCCATTTTGATTCTTCTTTATTATTACTTTTGGTATAGATTGCTTAGACTTTCTATTTTTCTCCTTATGCATTTTAAATTGAATTTCATCAATACTTTTCAGAACATCCTCGAACTTAGGTTTAGGTTTAGTCTTCTTTGGAATTTCTTTCTGTACATTTTTAGTGTAATGCTTAGTATGACTCGTTTTTATCTTTGGCTGTTCTTTGGATTTCTTTAATTGTTGTAATTTGTATAGACTTTGTTTTGGTAAATGAAGTTTCACCTTCAGATCACGTATGGTCTCTTTTAGAGGTGGAATATATTTTTGAGCAGCTTTTGTTATTAAAGGCCTTGGTGTAGATAAATTGTAGTTAGAATTGTGAAAACCTTGGGAGTGTGTGTGATTAAAACTCGCACCCATCTCGTTTATTTCTGAAATTTTAGTTCCTTTATAACTTTTTATTTTAAGAAGTATTCCCGAACCCTTTTCTTCAGACGTAGTAGATGACACTTCGGGCGAGCTAGATATTGCATAGTGCAATCTTTCTCCTTCCTTGCGATAAGAGACATCACTACTAGATTCACAAGAATTTACAAGAATATCGTCGTACTCTTTTGATTTTAGCTTATCAATATTTTTTGTCTCAACTATATTTTCCAAATCCTCCGTTGTATGTCTTTCATACACAGGTTCTTCTTCTGCTTCTTTTACATTCTCTTTATCCTCATGAGCATCGTCATTACTGATACTACTCGGTGACTCTAAATGATTTTCTGCTGTGTTAGAAACGTTACTGCTATCATTTTGAACTAAAGGTGTACCTAAGGAATTTGACTCGGATAATATTTTTTCTAGGGATTCGTTATCGTAATACCGGTTGAATTCGTCAGTTATTTGAGATTCTCTATCAACGAGGGTCTTATTTACATCCATTTGGGGTGTTCTATATAACTTTTCGACTAATTGGGCATCATCATCACACATTTGATTTCCATAGAAATGCTTGACTTTATTTGTATGTTCATTCTCGTTCACATGATACAGATATTTTTTGTTATCACTTTCGTCTTCAGACGTGTCTGAGTATTTAGGAGATGATGGTGCGTTAATTTCAATGTCTTCCGCGATGTCATCGTTAAATACAGTTTCCATACATGCGACATCGTCGACCCAACTTTCTTCATTTTGTAAAATTAATTCACTATTATATTCACATTGTTCACCATCTTCATAAGAAATGACTTCAGTTAAATCAGTGTTTTCAGTCTCTGCTTCAGTGCAAATCGTGGTCAAGCAATCTTCCGGTATTTCTGTATAACAAATTTTATCGCAGTCTTCCGTTTCCTCTGTTAAAACGCAATCGTTATCAATAAGAATGCAAAATGATACGTTTTCATCATTGTAAATTGCAGATATGGAGTTGCGACGATTACTTTGAATAAAACTGGTCAAATCTTCTGCGAGCATCTGTGACTCCACTAAAATTTCTGAATCATTAAGTTTTGAACGTTTGTTTGTAAATATAAAATCATTTTCATTATTTTCTTTAACGCTGTCAGAAGATGTATATTCTATAGCAGATTCTGATAATGATCTTTTAAGAGTTCTGCTACATCTACTAGGAAATCGATTCCTTGATAACTGTTCAGCTAGAGGTGGCTTTTCATTAGCATTTTCACATAATTTGACGTTTATATGAATATTATTCTCTTCAACTGCGTTAGTTTCTTCTGCTCGATCTGCTGCCGACTCGAGTAAAGATTCTGCGGCATTATTTTCTACCACATCTTCAATATCCTTTGGGACTATTTCAATGTCATTTCTATTATCAATATCCATATTATTGACTAGACAATCAGACTCTTTATTTTCTTCAGTTACTATTTTACTCAACACTGAATCTGTGATTACATTAGGATTTGTACTACAACTACTTTCATCGTCATTTTGACAAATAATATCCCTGTTTGTAGTAATTTTAGGCTCCAGATCTAAATTATTCTCTTTCAAGGTAGGCGTGACTATAAAATCAATATTTCCCTCGTCCGTATTTAGACTATTATGGTTTGTGTCCAAAATATTATTTACTTCTAATGCCTTTTCTTTTTCAAATTTTGCGATAGTACTACATAATCCCTCATTATGTAGCAATAGGTATTGAAACCAAGGAGAAAACAATTCCTTTTTCAAAAACGGTTCTTTAGCGTTTTTGTAGAAGATTACCGTTTCTTTTATATCGTTAATAGATGACTCTTCAGCGATAAAGGTGTTTAAAACGTTTGTGTCAAGCTTTTCGGGTTCAATAACTTCTTTGTCTTTTTTATTATTTATTATACCAGGTGACTCTTTATTTTTTAAGTTTGTAACCATATCTAAATCCAGTGAAATAAGCTTCAAATTATTTTCATTACTAACATTATCCTCTTTATCTTCTTTAACATTTATTATATCAGACGACTCTATATTTTCTACGTTAGTAACCATATCAGAACAAGGTATGCTTATATCAAATGTTGTACCAGCTGTTGAAATTTGCTTCAAATCATCTTCATTACTAACTTCATCTTGTTTCTCTTTCTCATTATTAATTATATCATCCGATTCTGTATTTTCGAAGTTAGTGACCATATCAGAAATAGTCTCATTTCCTAAATCAAAACCATTTGCTGATATTTGCTCCAAATTATGTTCATTATTTACTTCATATTCTTTGTCTTTACATTTTTTTATTATATTAGATGATTCTTTATATTCTAAGTTAATGACCGTATCAGTATTAGGTATATTCTTTGAATCATTATCAGTCATTGAAATTTCCTTCAAATTATCTTCATCGCTAACTTTATCTTCGACGTCATTTTTACTATCTAATTTATCAGATGACTTTTTATTTTCGAAGTTAGTGACTATATTTGAAATTGTTTTATTCCTTAAGTCAAAATCAATCATTGAAATTTGCTTCGAATGATTTTCATTACTTACTTCGTCGTCTTTATTATTTTTTATCATATCAGGCGACTCTTCATTATCTAAGTTACTAACCATATCAGAACAAGGTATATTTTTTGTATCAAAATCAGTTATTGCATTTACTTTAAAATTATTTTCATTACAAACTTTATCTGATATACTGCAATGTTCGTCAACTTTGGTATTGATATTATCGTTTATGCTGTTGTTTTTGTCGTCAGTAAGATCGTCTTTAGAGTTGGTTGTTAAATCTTTACTCAAATTGAGATAATCACTAGAGCTCCCTTTAATCAATTCGACGTCGAGATCGCTTCGTGAATCACGATAATATTTGTCCTGTTCTTCATTTTTTTTCGATGTCAAATTTTCCTCTTCTATATTTGCAACTTCAGTTTCATTTTCTGCGCTAAGAACTTCAAAAGTATTCGTTTCTTCATAAGATTTTACGGTTTCATTCTTTTGTATGCTATTGACGTTAGATCTATTAATTTTTTCATCTCCAAGTATTTCACTTGGATCGTCGATTTCAAACTTTGATGCAGTTGTAGAATTACACGTTTCTTCGGTATTGCTTTCTTCTTTAACCAAGCTTGAATTACTTTCAATAATTACAGGATTTATGCAGTTTTGTTCTATTGCACCTCTTTCTACTAAATCATGGTTTAATTTGGAGGTAGGATTTGTTAAGTTTTCTAGAGTGCAATTCAGTACTTCATTTTCTATATTTTTATCTGAATTACTTAAGGATATATTATGAGAAGGGTTAAATTCTTCCAATGCATCTTCGTTCTGAACACTTAACACGGGTGAATGTATTTGTGGTATGATCTCTTCAGGTGGTAATGCATTAATTGTTAAAGTATCTGGAACTATTTCTTTGTGATCTTGGTTACTTAGGTTTTCCTCAACTATCGACTCCAAATCTGTCTTGTTATTTCGGACATCCGAACATTCTTTATAAGTATATTCCTTGTTTGGAACTTTACATGGGTTAAGCATATCATTGCAGGTCAATTCCTCTAACGAATGCGAATTAGATTGTATAATAGAGAATTGATCAGGAACAGGATTTTCGTCCAAAGGCTTAGGTGATTTTGTCTTACAAACGTTGTGAATAGTTTCTCTCTCAGAGAATATATTTTTGTTTATATCGACATTGTTTTGTAACGGATCACTTAAGCTATTTATACCATTAATGCAACTGTTCTGTTCCTCATAACTTTTATTCAAACTGAAATCAATTGCAGTTTCGCATATTTCCATTGATGTGTAGTCATTACATTTTTCTTTACCTGATTCTTTAAAATTTCGATCGGAATAGTCAATTGCTTTGTCTGCTTCCACAGTTAAATTTGCATGGTTAATTATAATATCATTATCGAGTCTATTATTAACTAAAGGCATATTATTAAAACATTCTCCTTGGGTTTTTGCATTATCTGGATTTTTAATAATAACACTATCAGTTCTATGAAGTGATGCAGCTTGATTAGAATTGACGCTACTTTCGTTAGGAATTGAACTATTTCTCTTATGCTTCCTATATTTGCTTAGTTTTGACCCTTCTTTATCCGATTCTGAGCCTGAGTTAAAAAGCTCAGAGTTAAGTGGTTTATTGTGCAAATTATTTTTGTTCTTATTTGAACTGCTAACATTTTCTGTGTCTAATATAGGTAAATCACGCATGGACGACGTTTTGATGGCTTCTATTTTATTTGCATTGATAAATTGTTGATTTATTTCGGGAAAATTTAGTTCAATGTCATTATCCAATCTCGGCAAAGAAGCGAGACAAATTCCAGAGTTACTTTCCATGTCATGTAAAACATAATTTGTTTTCAATGTATCACCAATATTTGGAGAAGGAAATTGATTGTTAACCATCTTACAGCTTGGTACTTTAGGCGAATTTCTTAACATATCATTATTAGCTTCTTCGATTTTGTGTTGCATAGGTGATTTCATTACAACTGGGTTCACTACTTTTTCTATTAATCTTTCACTTAGTACGTTATGAACTGGTGTGGCTACATCAACATTCATAATTTGAGGACTACAAGGCCTTATTTCAAAATTACAGCCTACATCTTTATGAATAACTGATTGACTGATTTTTGCTTCAACATCCAAAGGTGACAATGGCCGGGGCTGAACCTCTATCCCTTGTCTTGCAATAGTATTCCGCATTGGTACAAGTAAGTCTTTTTGTTTTGGTTGAGGTGGTGTTAAATTAAACTGATTTGTATTTGGTGATTCAACAAGTTTTTCATATTGATTTAGCAATTCAATACTATTGTAACCTTTAATATTTTCTGGAAGCTTGGAGATTTTCTCTATGTGCTCATATTTGCCCAATTCTTCACTAGGTACATTGACCAGGCCAAGAACATAGAGTTGTTCCTGATTGTTACCAGCTTCATAATGAGCCAGAGAGTTTGTGGCATCCTTATGAATTGAAGTTTCTTTATTGTTATCATTACCTTCATCATCACCTTCATTCCACATTTGTAAAAATTGTCTAACGTTAATATCTTTTTTATCCTTTGAACTAGTATTTACATCTAATTTTTGGCCAGATTTATTTGTATGCGGGAATGATTCAAATCTTAAATCATTTCTTCGGTACACCTCACTTGGTATTCGATTTATTCCAGATTCCATACTTCTTACACTTGCTGTAGAGGACTGACTAACATACCCACAGTCTTCTTGAGCATTATTTAGAGTTTGTATAGTGTCATTGCTTGTATTAGAGTCAGAAGGAGATATTGATATTGTTTGGGGTGAAAATTGTAAAGGTAGTCTTGATAAAGAATTCATACTTATAGAGTGTTCAATATTTCTATAAGGAGTACCATGGTCATATCCTTTCATGGGACTATCTTTTCGGTACATATGATGTGGGGGAAGTGAGTGTATATTGTAAGGGGGATAGGGGGGGTACAGTATATCACTTTTTAGTGTATGAGGTCTATTGATATCATTTACATACATATTTTCTGTAGTAGGATAATATTTACGGGCATTAACATTATCCATATACAATCTATTTTGGATCATTGGTTTTGTGGTGGGATCTTGTGGATATGGAAATGCTCTATTTTGCATGCAGTTCCCTGGGACTGGCCCATATGTGGGCGGAATGTTTTGGTTACAAAACGGTGGATTTAAGTTAATTTGTTGGTTAGGAGACCTTTGGTATCTCTCCATTGGAGTTGCAGGCATTCTTCTGTCTAAATACTTCACAGATACTGGAGGATAAACGGGATAAGGGTGTGGAGGCAATGATTTCTGTAAATCATATTTATGTGATGGGTACAGAGCCTGCGGATGAAATGTGTTAGGATAATTAGCAATATAATCATACCTTGCTTGCGGATGTTGATGAGGTCTTTCCTTTGGTGTTGTATAAGGCTTGAATCTTAAGTTTGCTTCATGGTAAACACGATCTTGGTACGCTTGAGGGACATCTTCAAACACATTCCTGTGTGGTCTTATCATTGATATTGCCCGGGGAGCAGGACAGTTCGGATATTCTGAATACTGATATAATTCAGGAGCACCATAGGGCCTTAGGGGCCTCACACTAACACCACTGCCAGCCCAATTTTGAGGCACAGGCTGTCCATAAGTAGGATTGTTATTGGGACCAAGTCCTTCAGGATTTTTGATAATTTTTGGTTCATTGTTTATAGGACTAATAGTATAAGGCACATCACAATATTTTGCCTCAACAGGCATAGACTTTGAGTTTTTCAAATTCCTATCATCATTTTTCACAGATGCATATGTTGGAGGTACCATGATCCGCTGCATATTCTCTTGAAATGTTTGTCTGGGTGATATGTTTCTTTGAGGAGTGTAGTCTGTTGGTTTATGAGGATATTCAGGTGGGTGCTGGTATATGTTGTCCGCGCACGGCCATGGTTCAACTGCGACTTTTTTTAGATAACCATCGCTCATCGAGTGAGGCGGTACGACTCTATCGGGGCCAATAATCGCGCACGGCCGCGCGGTCGGCAGGTCCACTTTAGCTGTCGGGTTAGATCCGATATCATGATACGGTTTATTACCATTAGTTTGGAGCGTAGTGCCGCTCTGGCCGTACTTTGTACTGCCATCGTTGGTGTGCGCGCCCAGAGCAGATTCTATCCTCAGGTCCTTAGCGTCCATGGCCACACTCAGTGGGGCTCGAGGTGCATGTAACTTTTGACATTTTTTCGGTTCGTTACTGAATTTCACATACGGGTCGACGATATTGAGGTGTCACGAATAAATAACACCCATACTGAAATATAAACAAAATATCAAGTATTTCAATGACAACTGTCAAAACATTGTGCCACATACACCATTATAAGATTTGTAATTCATACACAACACTTCATTACTTGTAGTAATAATTGGTTAGCAACGTACCTTTTGCACTTTTCAATGTTCTTGAAATATCAATATTATTTCCTAGGAGACACCGATTTATTACGTTCCTGCACTGTCGCCCATTTAGGCATGTGTGTTGCCTGCCATAAAAATAAATATTAAAAATAATACAATTTTAATATTACCCACTAAGAAAAATGAAATAAAAAAATTAAAAGACTGGACTTAAATTAAAATTTATTCATGGTCACCCTCATTATGGAGCTTGGGGGCAATCGCCGCCATCCTAAGACGGAATGAAATGTTTTACATAGATTTTTATTGTTTGGCATCGTCCAAGGGAGCAGCTGCCCCTGTCAAAAATAATAAAACCAATAATTCTTATACCAATTGCCTTCATTAGTTTAGTGTTTGGCGATGCCCATTGCTTAAATAATATTTTTTCATATGAAAGAACCTAAAGTTAAGATAGATCGGCTCCATAATATTTTAAGGTTAAGGCAACTACCAACTGCGTTTTGACTATATTTTTCATTAAGCAAAAATATTCTTATATAAAATCATAGAAATTTATTAATACATTAAAATCAATTTTTTAAAATTAATGAGATATAAGAGAATTATTATTATTATTATAGATAAGAAATAAATATGCAATTTTTTTTTATCTGTATATTATACATTATATTCTATATATTATTAGAGTTGCAGGAAAATAATCTTTTAATATATGTATTTTATTATTTATTCTTTAATGATTTAGATTTTAATTTTGTGGTACGCGTGAATCTTGGTGTGTACTGTTCTAAATTACCTATTATTTTACGTCAATGTCAGTTTAATTCTCAGTTTTTTGGCATGTTTGACGTTTCGTTTCGAATGCGAAGGTCCGGACGTCACGAAGTCTACGGTTAGAAAAGTTAAAAAATAAATTATATATTATTATAAAATAAAATAAAACAATGAAATATATATCAGTAACTTTTATTTTATCTCTTATATTCGCTGTGTACGTCATAAATACAATATGGACATTAACTGAAATATTTATACCACCGGAGTGCAGTCGTGGCGAAAGATGTTTCTCCTCTTATTTAGCTTCAAATCCGGTGCAGCATCTCGTACTATACACCTCAGTGAAGGAGCATCCTTATCAGAATGGAATATCTGGAGGCTCAGTGAACAAAGTGCATACTTCCTTAAAATTTGATTATCGGAATCCTGCAACAATGTAAGTCATAAAAACCTAGCAAAAAGCTTATTTTTTTTTTATAAAAAGAACTTTTTAAACAAGCCCAAGTAAATTCAGCAAATAAATCTTTCATATTATAAATAATTGATAGAGCTTTATAATATGTATTTTTTTCTGTTGCAGACTTGTAACTTTAAAAGTGCCTCGTAAGACGAGAAACAATGGCACACTGTACATGCACGCGGTGTTGCTTGACGAGAGACGCCTTTACGACAATTTCGAAGATATATTTCGCACAGAAGCCGTACACACACTCCCACTAGTCACATACACGGAGCCACAAGCTGCCACATTCAACCTTTTGCAGTCAAAAGTAAGGGATAAGCTATTAATAAATCACATTTTATATATCGTCGCTTAAGTTCTAACACCGCATAACTCGAAAAATAGCCATTTTGAGTTATGCATATCATTTGATAGGGAATTAAAAGATGCATCATTTGGTCAATACAATATACCTACTTTCTTAGGTACATTATATCGACTGCACGCTCATTTGCTACTTATAAGGAAGTAGCAAATGAGCGTGCAGTCCATATAATGGTAAGTGGTTACTTTTATCTGAGATGTACAATCCACTCCAGATAACATTAAAATCATACCTGAGGTTGGTTACAATAAATATAAATATAGTTATATATAAGAAGTAGTGTGACTTGGTACTATCCATATTGGTTCTACCACCATCCATACGTAGTTGAAATACACACACACGCTTTCGCGTGTGTGTGTATTTCAACTATTTCATCATGAGTGCGAAAGCACTCATAGCCCCGAATTAGGATTTTGGACACACATACACCTAGACCCAGACCAGAAATCTAAATTTATCATTCAGATGTCTGTCTGGTCGGGGACCGAACCCTGAACCCACTGCGCGTCAGACCCGTATGGTGACCACTCTGCCACGCGGGTTGTGACAATGTGGTACTACACCAGAGAACTTTAGTAGAATGCCTTTGATCAGTATGTCTCCTTTACAACACCTAAGTCACGAAGTAGGAAAAATAGGTACCTTGAAATGAAACTGCATTGTGTTCTACTACCTTAAAATTGTATTGCCATACAATTATTAACTTTGGTAATAATTTGCTTGTGTGATAATTGGTCAAGTTAATTTAATGTGAATGTTATAGTCATATTTATTATATTGAATGCTTATTAGCCTTCTTACTAAACATGTACTTTATAAAATATATAATGACTACATATAAGAATGTATAATGTGTGCATTAATAACAAAATACAATTACACTAACATATAATTTTTCATATAATGTGTAACTCTTAGAGTAACATTCACTTAAAATTGCAGTCATTACATAAATATTATTAATATGTAATGAGTACTCATGTTATGCAGTATCAAAAACTTGTTCCATATTAATATGTATTTATTCAAATGTAATTAATATTGATTTAAAAAATATATAAGAGTGCTGTGAGTGTGAATTTATTACATGTTTCACATGCCATGCTACCAGAGGGCAGTATCAGATAGTGATCAGAGCAGCTGCTCCAGGTACAAAGTCCCAGAGTCAATATTATTATCAGTCCCAGACTTTTTTTTTAAATTTGACATACACTTAAGGTGTTGTCAAGGTTTTCCCAGTTCCATATTTTGATGTATGCACAACTGGGACTATAGGGAGAAGTAACGAGCGCCATAACTAATCTCGCTCCATTAAAAGCTTGCCTTATCCCGGCAATGGAGCAGTGATAACCTAATGGTTGTAACTCTGCCTCTCAATCGAGGGCCTGAGGTTCGAATTCCAAGCATACACCATGGATTTTTCTAAAATTATGTGCATATTAGAAATTAATTACCACTGCTTTACGGTAAACGAAAACATCATGAGGAAACTTGCACACCTGAGAGTTCTCAAAGGTGCGTGAAGTCTACCAATGCACATTTGGCCAGTGTGGTGGACTACGGCCTAAAACTCTCTCATTCTGAGAGAAGACCGGTACCCAGCAGTGGGACAATATTGGGTTGACGACGATAATGATCCCAGCATTGAGCCTAGGGATACTCCATGTTCAAATTAGTATTACCATAACAATATAGAATGTGTGTTTTTTACTAATTATCATATTCATTTTCCTATTTCAGGTTGAAGAAACAAGTAAAAAAAGCAATTTGCAGCCTTATGCTCACATAGCTACGATAGCACCACTATCTATTCTAACAGACAACCTGAATCTGCCTTATAAAAGAATCCCTGGTGAATTCTATCCTTACTTAAGGTAATTAATTCTCTTTAGCAGTTACTAATTTTAGGATATGCAGTACTTAAAGTTTATGTAGCTTTTAAACATTTTGTATGTAAAACTATATGTAATAACATCTTCAAATAGTTAAAGCAATTATTCACAAACATTAAATTGTTGTTTAAATTACAACAAATAAAGTAAATGGTGTTTATATGGAAATAGCGGACAAGCATGCAATCCACCTGACTGTATGTGCCTTCTATCACCCACAGACCTGTGTATACAACCTTACATAAAATCAGTCTTACTGGAGGTTGGCCTCAGATAAATTGTAATGCCTTGCAAATGTAACTTTCCACATCTTGCATACCAGAATTCAGTAATAAGCACTTCTAAATTTGCTGCTATTAGGCAAAAAGGTGTGGAGGTGCCATTATATTTAATTATAGAACATTTTATGTTATTTGACTG
>DWLI01001233.1:0-16373 GCA_018249915.1 Cecropterus dorantes dorantes | reverse complement strand
GATTCCGAATATGTATATAACTCAATATCGTCCAAAATGTCGCTTAAACCAAATAGCCTTTCACCCCTCGATATGTAATATTTGGCTGCTGTTAAAATCAAGCAAAATTGCTAATATGATAATTTAAGAATATTTGAGATTTGACATCTTTTTTGTACTTGTTGTACTACTCGACCAAGCTAACTAGACGAACGGAAGGAATGCGGTTCCCCTCCCCGGTCTCGCCTCATGCACCGCTCTCGTCCTAGTACCGTCCGCACCTAAACTCCCTAGTCTGTTTTGATTTAAGATAATAAAATAAAAGAGCAAATATTAATATGTTGTACTCATTAGTTTTTGTTACAATTTAACCACAATAAGTAAAAAGTAAGTATAAATATATGTATAAATTATTAAGACAGAAATTAATTAAAATTCACAGTTCATTGAAATCAACATTTCACAAAATATCATTATTGCTATTTTTTTGTCATCAGTACTAGCGAGCATGCGAGTGACGTCACGTTTGACATTCGTCTAGTTAGCTTGGTCGACTTATAGTATAGATACATCCTTGACGTCTAAATACAGTAAGCGAAAACATCTAAAATTGAAATGGATGTCATCGTCGTACCGTCCCGGTCAAACCAGTATGAGTTTACGATTCAAAATTTTGAAAAACTATTAAATACATGTGTACCTATGACTGTACAATATAAACATTGTTGCTATTTTCGTAACGTGACCTCAGAATTTTTATTATTCGCCACGATGGTGTCTATATTAATGAAACTAGTTTTGTGGTTGGACTTCTATTGTATGAATCGTTGTTCGTACACGTTCGTTGTTTACTTTTCCTTGAAATTATACTTCTCGTTAAATACTCCCGACTTGTTGATCACGTAGACGCTTATTTAGCATAACAAAGGATATATTATTACAAGGACATAAATAAAAATCTGTCGAGATGATTTTTATTTTAATATAAATAATTATTTGATTGGTGCTGTTGCGCAGCGATCGTTATATAGGTTTGCAGGGTTCTAGATGCGATTCTGGGCCAAAGATACGTAAATAATGAATTTAGATTGCTTTTCAGGATACATTGTGTTGTATAGTACTCTAGTTTGTGTCTATAAGTGTGAAAATCGGTATATAGTAATTAAAATAATTATAATTTGTTTAAAATCAAAACAACCCTAGGTTATTTCGAATTTCGACCACTTTAAAAAAAAATATATATGTAACACCTTAAAGGCTGGCGGAAACTTTGACAAACACTGATTTAAATTTTATTAAACTTACATTCATGTATGCATGAATTTAAAAATGCATAAAAATAAAATAAAATTTATGCAAAATTAAATGCACTTAGCATAACAGAAAAATTCAATGCAGTAGTGTAGAACGTCCGTATAGCATATGATATAAAAAGTAACTTTCATACCTACTTTAATTATTTAAGTAGGTCAAAAGTCGGATAAGGTTCTTAAAAAACACACACAATAAAAATAACATGCACATAAATCTAAAGTACAGTAGGCGGTATTGTCACCAAAATAGCGATTTGCGAAAGATAGCTTTTAAATTGTGAAAAGAATGCATTTCAAATACAAGAGATACAAAGTAACCCCTATCATATAGAAAAATATAATATACTCGTATAAAGCATAGTACAATTTAGAAGGTAGTTAGTAGTTAGGTATTTAGAACCATTGTAGTTCGACCGGGGAAGTACCACCGCCACACTTATTTCTAGCGTGTAGCAGTTCTTACATTTCGTTAGAAGGCTATGGTTGCTGGCCTACTTATATATGAGGCGATCATCTTAGTCCTCATGAGTAGCAACGCATCTGTGATCGACTTCAGATAGAAATTCTGTTGAAGTTGCTTACAGATGTCTTTGGGAGGCAGTAGCCACGTCAGGTGGAGTGCACGTTCGTTTGCGGTTTCAATCAGATAAAAAATACTGACCTAATAATACTACTAGGTATTAATAAGTACTCCTTCGATAACGCTGAAATACCTACTTTGTTTAAAATCCCCATTTTCGTACAGTAAACTGGTCATTAAATTAAAAATCCAAATGTCACAGAGACGAGTGGTAATAAACAGCTTTTTGATGAGCGTGGGCAACGTCCTGATATTGGCTTTCTATTAGTTCTGATTGAGGTCAAACGATTCTCAAATACTGCAAGCAATCGTTGCAACATTACGTCTATTGCTATATTGTTTTGGACAAGTGCACTGGCATTTTCATAAGTGATATTTGATTAGGAACAAGTGAGAATGAAACTTAGTTATCATCATATTTTTTTAATGTTATAGTGTACGAGTATTTAGTAAATAATAATTGGAAATGATAGTCAATATAAGATTTATTGTAAGTAGTGTCCGACCGATCTTTAGCTACGGAAACAACTTTAATATAATTAGTTTTAAATTTGCTACAAGTGAAAATTTTATCGATAAAAAAATCTGTATAAAGATTAATGTTAATCGTATGTAAACGACGTCTACATTTGATAACAATTACTTTGCTACATGTCACACATGATAACATTTCAAATATGAATTTCAAACACAACTGAAAATCTGAACCCACAAAATAGTGTGCTCTTCCTAGAAACCTTCAGGTTCGGCAAAAAGTTTTGGCCGAAGGTTTTGCCGAAGGCGGTTTTTTTGGCCGAAGGTGGCTGAAACCGAAGCAGAAGTCGAAGTTTCGGTCGGACACTAATTGGAAGACTACACTTTATAGAAACTTTTCAAGGAAGTTGGTTTTTGCATACTGTTTTCTATGGCTGTTAGAACAATTGATTTTAAACAGGCACATTATTTTACTATTTATAGTAATATTTTTCGAAAAATTCTACTCATTTACCTTGTAATCAAATCTCTGATCACGCACATTTATTCATATTAAAGATATATCACTGAATCAAAATCCTTTAAAGATTTATAACTACACGTAGAGTTTTAGATTGCAATAAATTGCACAAAAATTACTTTTCTTAAATTTGTGTTATAAGTCTTATATTTGTTATTGATTTAAGTTAAGTAATATTAATTTTCGTCTATTTATAGCGGGTTTAAAAGATTATTTACTTTTTCCTGTCCTGCCCACCACATTAATTTGCATTACTACCCACGTTTTTATATCCGACAATAATACCATTTAAAATTGTCACTCCTTACATGGTTTAAGGTACCGTTATAAGTCTGTATGAGATAAACAGTATTAGGGGACACTATACGAGTATATATATATATATATATGTTAGTGTTATAATAAATGTCTTTGCAAATGTTTATATCTTTATTTACAGAGAACAAAATATGAAATAATATAAGTATTATATTATTAAATATGAAATAATATAGTTCCCAATATGCTGGCAGCATTTCCTCTTTGAATGGCTATACCAATTCGTTGAGCGAAATGCATGCCAGCTCTCGAATCTCTTTGCAAATTGCAAGTAAGCAGCTTTCTGAATAAAAATGGCTAATTGTAACGAGGCCGTCAAATTCCAGGGGCAAATACCAAATGATTTTGCACGGAACCTAAAAAATGGGTTTCCTTAATATTGGCGTGAGTTTTGCGTAGGTTTCAATTTGCAATATGTACTTTAAGTATGATTTTATACATGTATGAAAAATAAAATTATCAGGTGTTTTACTATAGGGCAAAATACTAAATTACGCATCTTATTTTATCTACACACAAAAAAGATGAATTTCTGTAAGGTAGACCGCATAGTAAACGACAACGTTAACCACGTCATTAGATTGCTGATGGAGTGTAGCCTTATGTAAAAAGCGTAGCTATCGTAATTATGCGGAAAATTGGCTACGGATTGTAGCCGACTACAGATGCAAACGGTTTCGTTGTAACTACATTTATTTTTTATACATAGACCTAACGATAAGGAAGACGGGCTACCTGATGGAAAGTAGTCACCGTCGCCTATGGACATTTGCAACACCAGGAGAGTCGCCAATGCATCGCCGGCTTTGCAGAAGAGCTCTTTTCACACCCTTTTTTATACTTCCTCTGTACCTTTCCACCTTATTTACTCTCATAATAAAATATCCCCACACTGATATTTAATCCTACTTAGCCCATTTATTAACATAATTTTAATACAAAATTTTATATTTCTCAACCCACTTTTTTATAATATTGAAGTAGTAAACGGGACGTGATGGTTAGTGGTCACTGTCGCCAATGGACATCTGTAAGAAAATTTATACAGAACAAGGAATCTACCAAAAGTCTATCACAAATGCGTTGCTATTCCCGAGAACTGTGATGGTCGCAAAATATGAAAGTGAGCCGGCATCCATATTAATAATGAGCATTTATTTTATTAACTACGTACTTAAACATAAGATACGTTGTTCAAATATATTTTCCTCAGAAAAGGATTATTTCTATCCTTATATATTTTTAAACCAAGGTACCTTGTCACAAGGGAAGCCTACTTAGGCAAAACAAAAACTAAATTTAGTCGTTATTAATTTTATCGAAGTACAAAAATAGTAAGATGTAAACATCACTGCGACTGCTAAGCTCACGAGTCTTGAGTAACGTGCAGTTTATAACATATTCTGTGATGTAAGTATGTGGAACGCCTAAAATTACACATGCATAAAACTAAATTAAACAGCCTTGTCGCGCACGGCCGCGTGATGAGTTTTAGTTGTACGAACAACAAAACAGTACAAATTACCGTAACGATAGTGCTAGTTGCTAGTGATGTAAACAATGCAATATTATATACTGATTTGGTTATAGTATTAGAGTTTTGTTAGAAATAACAGTAAGTGTGCAGTGCTGGTGTTTGGACGCGATTTGTGAGAATAAGACTTGCGCCGATAATTCTCAAACTAATTGAGATTATCAGTTGTACTGTAATAAAATACACAGTAAATGGGTAAAAGTGAAGTTATTAACAAAAAAAATAAGATAAATACACACTTAGAGTAACAGTAATTATATTAGAAACACACATCTACCTATATGTAAAAAAAATCTAGTGTTGTAACAAAAGTGTGTTGTCTAACCTTGTATAGCTTTCAACGTAGTCTTTGGAGATAAATTCGTAAGGGTACCTACTATTAGTCTAGGTCGAAATCCGTTAGGATCTTAAATATCATTAGTTATATATCTCTTCCGTATTGCGAATTTTGGTCTATGCTATATTTTAAACGGTTTGAAGAGTCAGCAATAAAAGGTAGGTACTTACCGTGGGTGTTATAAAAGGCGATTAAGGGACAAAATTCAGAAAAATGAGCAGCAGAGTATTTCCCTCTAGCAACGACGCCAAACACCACGAATGTCAGGAGTGGCGACTATTGGCAATAACCCTCATCAGAAGAATGCCTGAAGCAGTAAACTTCAAAAGATTGGTTCAGGCTTGGAGGAATAAATGGATGATTTACTATGTTTACGAGTAAGGGCAGCAGTGACCACTAAACATTTTGAAGTCTGATTCTACTGCTATAGCATAAAAATAAGCAAAAGCATTTTTTCTACACAAACAGACGAGTATAAAAATATATTTAGTAACATCACTAGTACAGCTAGTCTGTACAATACAATGTACATTATATAATGGGCCTCTGTAATTAGCGTAGTGCTTTGTGAGTCTCCAGGTATTATCATTTTATTACTCTCCTGTCGTAAAAAGACGAGGTCACCGAACAAAGTGCAACTCTTCGCGATCAATAGTTGCAGTTTTCCGTATACTGAATGTACGTGGGTTGGGTCTATTAACTGAGTTAGATATTAGAGTCAGAATAGGTGCGCATATCAGTACCCTTAGTACGTCTTAATACGTTTCTTTAAAACAATCATTGTTTACGTTTTTGTTTTTTGTCATACCTTGCGATATATTTTTAATGAGATAACACGTAAATAATGATCTTTCTGAGGAAACGTGATTTGCTGCTAAGGGAATAGCATTAAGATGATTATGAAATCGAAAATATCTTTTAAATTTAACGCATGCTTTATGGACACTTTTCATATGTTTTAAATATAAAAATAACTACAATTTTAGAGGACTCTTTTATGGGGAGTACGGAAGTGACACGTATCTACCATGTACTTTCAAGGTGTTCTCGCTGACTCCTCAGGTATATCAGAACTTAGGTAGGACGTGGATCCTACATGGGATAGATTACAGATGTTCATGGGCGGCACTAAATGCATCAGATGACCTGCATGCTCGTTTGCTACTTCCGTAAGATAAAAGGTTACCTTAAATCAATTGAGATTTTAGATTTGAGACTGCAATGATAGCCGGTTGTAACTCGGCCTCTCAATCGAGGTTGCAGGGTTCGAATGCCAGGCACGCACCACAGATTTTTCTAAAATTACGTGCATATTAGAAGATAATTATCTCTGCTTTACGATGAAGGAATACATCGTGAGGAAACCTACACACCTGAGAGTTCTTTACAAAGTTCCCAAAAGTGTGTGAAGTCTACCAAATCACACTTGGCCAGCGCGGTGGACTATGGCCTGAAACTCTCTCAATCTGAGAGAAATCCGTGCCCAGCAGTGGGAGAATAATGGTTTGACGGACCTTAAAGCAATTAAAATATTATGTTACCCTGAAACATGTGTATTACAAGTATTTGAGTACCTTGATAGTAGATTATACATTAAGATAGTACAGTTAACACACATTTTAAACGTAGCTAAAATATAGGCGTAGTAGATTTTAAAAATAGATATGAAACAGGAAGTGCTGGTGAAGAATAGCATGAAACAAAACATGAGGATGTGAGTACAATTAATTAACAAATTACTGCCAAACAAAAGCGTTGAAACGCTGACGTATCAAAAGTACCAAAACTATTCGACAGAGTTGATAATGATATAAAAAATATATAAAGAAAGATAAAAAAATGATTAAAAGTTTTCGATCTTTCTTTGAATAAAGGCCTCGTACATAATGTTTTACAGATATATTCATTGAGTTATATCGGCACAGTAATTGATGTAAGTTGTATCTGTGTTACGATGTTTTTTATATATATATGTATAGAAATAACTGGCAAATTAATATTCAGTTCAACTGTAGCAATACTCTTAGTACAGTTGAGCTGCATGAGCCAAAAATAAACCCCAGATAGAATTTAGTAGTTATCGAGGTTCACTGTTTCTAAACACTGTTTATATGTTATGAGGCCGGAATAGGTAATCGTGAAATCTATATCTACATATCTATCTATACTAATAAATAAAAAGGAGATGGTGTGTGTTTGTTTGTTACTCAATCACGCAAGAACCACTGGTCCAATTTATATGAAATTTTGCGTGGACGTAGTTTATTTACCTGGTCAACTTATAGACTACTTTTAATTTCGATATTTTGCATTATTTAAAGAGGATGATGATTATTATGTCTCGTAGCGAAGCACTTGTACTTTCGCTACTAATTAAAAATAAAGACGAAAAAATATTAAAATAACCATTTGTATCAGCCCTATTTGAATCACTATTAAAAACGTTATTTCACCCTAAAATGGTTATTATGCTAATCGTCCTCTATAATAAAACGCGTATAAAATTATACACCTGAACATGTTCTTGTCAAATCTGATACATCAATCGTGACTGAACACATCGCTTGAACATAAATGTTAATTGTGAAATAAAATCGGTGAAGGCTGCGTATTATAAAATAAATAATATAAGTGCATATGCCTCTATGTCGCAGTTGAAATATATTAAGCGACAAAAGACATATCGCTTAGAATTATTTTGAAAATTCCCAATTTAAGTTTGATTCTTGCTTGATGACGTCATTACCAAGTTTCGGTACAAAAATATTTATTTGCTAGAGTAGAGCAGCGGAAAAATGCTGGATTAAAGGTTTAACTCTGGATTAGTCAAAGAACAACTAGGAGAGTCCTGTATTATTGATCGTGTCATGCTTTGGGTATCTAATGATGGCAGTTATATTTATATTTGCCTCATTCGCTGCTGTATTAAAACCAATCTATACTTCTACACTAATCATATAAAGCAGTAGAGTTTGTTTGGTTGAACGGGCTTATCTCAGAAACTACTGGTTCGAATTGTTTTTTTTTTGTGCTGAATAGTAAATTTATCGAGAAAGGCTATAGGCTTTATAACATCACGCTGTATTTGTTTCTTTGTTTTTTTTGTTCTGTAATAGCGGGTTAAACCGCGGAGTACAGCTATATTAAATAATATGAATAGTCTAGGCGTGTTAATGTATATCTGATTATTCGATTTGCCTTTAACATTTATATTTATAACCCTACAAAAGATTCTCATTTACAATTAATATTGATTTATAGTATAAGGAAAATATAAAAGCTTAATGAGTTTATGCTTATTGTGGGTACTCATTCGCGAAACGTTATGAAGCTATATGAATAGGTGCATCAAAGTGCATACTTGTAACAGTACTTAACCTTTATACTTTAATTAGTTACTTATATCGGAACTGCAGGTAACTTAATGTCAATATGTACATGTTTACTGTTTAGATTACCTTCCTTGTTTATAATTATTATTATACATTTTAGAAGTGAAGAAACATACAGTTCATCTGATTATAAGCATTTACTACCACTCATAGATAATAAATTAAATTTAATTTAATCTACTAGCTTTAATGTCAAATAAAATTTTTTTAGATATAGGTACACGAAAATATTTAATCAAAATGAGATTAATGAAATTAATACATAAATGTACATATATGTTGATAGATAGATAACAATCTAAAGCTTTATCTTTATATTAATCATGCAGTAAATACCTACCGAGTTTTATTATACATTAGCAATGTGCGCTAAACTCATCCCAACACGTGGGCGATATCAGACATGTGCTTGAATTGCAAATTTTTTCGTCTACAAGCGAGCAGACGCGAAAACCGGGCACAATGCGTTGCCAAACTTCCTTTGTTCCTTTTACGATACACCTACCAATATTAGGTATAGCTGGCGCCGATTAAATGTTAATATGTGATAGAAGAGACGATATGAATTTTTATGTTTCCAGCCTTTGTATAAATATGTTAATGGTGATATATTAATACTGTTATATCTTATTTAAATATTACCACAAGTCCTGTACTTAATTTGTTTTATAATTTGTGATTGTTTTAATATGTAATTGATGGAAATAGAAGTTAATTTCAAGCGCTTTTTCGAAGTGTTAAAAATATTTTTTATCCACAGCGATTTCAGATAAAAGTAGTGAGGTGTTAGAACATGACAAAAAACGCTGTGTAACGCAGAAAAGTAGATCTGGACAAGAAAAGTTACTTAAAAAGAGCACGTTACACGTGGATAGTAACAGAAAAAATTACAGCGCTACAGGCCGGTTAAGTATAAAAACGTGTTAGCCTCAGGGAGACGCGCGCGTGTGCGTTAAAAACCGCCGTCGATACGTCTGTTTAGTCTGTGGCGTGTTTCGTGTGTGTGAGTTCGGAACACACCCACCGCCGCCGAAATTACGGCCGATAGTTTTTGTCCGCTGCCAAGTGTCAAGGACATGCGCTTCTGTTGCTACGTTCGGACTTTCGAGTACATTTTACTTACTTTTTCGGTACATTCGCTTCTCGGCGTAATTTTATTTAGATTTCGAACGCTCGACTGTCAAGGTTATGAAGCTTAGTTGTTTTTTGCGAGGATGAGACGTTCGTTTACTTAATTTTTATTTTTATTTGCTACACCGAATACCATTACTTTAGAAGTATTTCTCCAAAGAATGTAAGATTTCAAGGTCATCTCGTACTTACCAAATTAATTGATGCTTGTCCTTTTGAACTAAATACAGTTTTATATTCACCGTTTTAGGGTTTTCCTCTTGTCATTATGACTTTTAAAGATAATGACAACTTATTTCAATGTGTGTGTTATTACAGTTTAAAAATAATTTGTAACATGACTTAGTCTGACTTTTTAATATAATAGATATCTGGCTACTTACAGAAAATTAAATTAAACATTCGTTGCAAATAATTTAACATGACAGAATCCATCAGCAGGAAAAGTTCTTGGTAGAGCTCTCCGATACTCTCCGTATACTAAGTATAAATTCTAATGGCATTTTCTTTTTTGTATGTAATCAAAGCTTACATTTTTTTATGGAACAAACTCAATTTAAACATTTTTTTACAACCCACGTTTGGGTAATAGCAGGAGTAACGCCTCGTTACGTCTGTGAACATGTATTATTATGATTAGTATGAACATTATCTTTAAAAATCATAGAACGCAAAAAACAATATCAAAAATTTTGAGTCTGTATTTTTTAGCATTCTTTGATATGATTGTCAATTATTTCAAGACATTGCTGCTAGCATGAATAATACCACAACACAAATATAATTTTTTTCAGGTAAAAAATAAACAATGCTTTTTGTTTTTATCTACTTAATAAATGAAGTAAAAACAGAAAAAGATGGCCGCGCATTAACAGAGCTAAGTTTAAACTTAACCTAAACCAAAACCGTAAAAAAATGGGATAAATAAAAAAAAGAAATTAAACCAATATAAATTTTAATGTATGGCCGCGAATTAATAAAGATAGGTTTAAAGGCGCTAAAGCCAAAACTGTAAATAGAAAAAAATAAATGACATTAGCCTTATTTACCTTGTAGAGTACCAAGTTTTGATTTTAAAATAATATACTCGTAATAACGATAAAACTATATCTTAAAATTAAAATTAATGATTTTTGAATTGTGCGGTTATTAATGCAAAGCAACGACGTGTAACATAAAGATCATTTTCAAAAGAAACGAATCCCACATTAGCTTTTCAAAATAACTAAGGATTTTTGAATAAACTACGATCTAAGGTAGATAATAAATTGTGTTCTGGATAGATTAATTGCTTAGAATTGCATCCGCTAACTGATATACAAAGTTATGGGTTGAAAATATTGCTTTTTGTTTTTATTTGGGCATACTGTTATAATTTATGTGGCCATTACGTCCAATTCTGACGAGCGCTGAGAGAATTTTAAGTTATTTTTTATGGCAGTGGTATTGACCTTAATAGTCGAACATTAATATTCAAAATTATATTCCCATATGTCCCACACATAATCATACTATTTAATACGACTGTAATTCTAATAATTAATATCTTCAGGAGCCACTTTCATTTTTGTTTTTACAAGTATTGATTAAAATAATATTTAACCTCGTGATCGTTCAAAGCATTTCCATTATGTACATAAACATAATATACATATAACATTATTTATGTCCAGAATATGATAAAAAAATTGGTTACTGTTTGAAAAAACACCCTGTATAACATACTGACCCTGTACTGGTGTTTAAAAAATACCATAATTTCCGTTATCTATGGATACATTTAGAGTATCTTTTTAAGTAGTTATCCGTTCAAAATTTTATACGTATATCAAATAAAAATGCAGAGATAGACAACTAAATAAATTCTAACCGGTTTGTTAGTATTTTGAAATCGTAAACACATTATGAGAATATTAATAAACATAAAACCGTTATATTGAAATGATAGATAAAATAAATTTTATTTGTATATTGCACCTCGATATTTATATTACTAGGTTCTGTCATTTAAAATAATTCTCAGCTGTGACACCACCAATGAAATATTTTATCTATTATTGATCGTATTCAAGCTAATGTTTCTATTAATGTGACCGATATTATACTGCAAATGGTAAGCATTCTTAAGGTATTGTCACATTTTCAATGTCATTCTGAAAATAACTAATTAAATCTGAATTATTAAAGACGTGTTCATTCGCTCGTAATACTTTACAACCCGGATTTGTGCTTAATAATGATTTCATGATTTATCAGATTGAAGAAGCAAATGGACATCACTGCTGTCTATGGATGTCTGCAAGCAACTTCAAATAAAACAGGGGTTCTATCTGAAGTCGTATGCGTTTCTATTCCCGAGGACTAAGATGGTCGCCTCATATATTAGTGAACCACACACTTCCACCGATGCGTAAGAACTGGTTTCATTGTACTAAACAATTTCTCTATCAATTTTTATGAGAGCAGTTTGTCTAAGGATGATCTAGGTATTCTCTAGTTTTGTTTACAAGATAATATTTAGATAGCGCCTACACAAAAGAAAAAACGCGTTTTATCTTATTATCAAAGGAATTTACAGATTGCTTGTTTGACAAGACTGTTTAACGTTTGACGGAAAGTTATTGGATCAGCTCGTTTTGATTTAGGTACTTGATAAACAAAGTTCTAACATATATGAACATAAACAGAATTTGTAGCAAGCATTTTAAGGACAATAAATAATTTAATGTACACTTTAATTTGTTCGTGTCTTACAGTTCCTGGGCCAGTCTCTTGTAAAAAAAAAAACTTGTAAAGAAGTGGTCGCTTATTAATCAAAAAAACAATTGAAAACGATATGTAATAATTTGTTTGTTAATTTAGATGCTAGTATACTACTACATAGAATCGGAAGTTAATTGAATAAAAACAATCGGTTTAAATAATTTAGTATGAAACCAAGATAAGTAGAGTTATGTTTCAGTGAATTGAATTTTTATAAGCCTTTATATTTTTTTTATTTAATCGAATTATTTATGCTGCAATGTTTACAGTAAACATAGATAGCCACTTTAAAAAACTCTGGTGCCTTTACTGAAGATAAAAAATGATCTATAACTGTAACAAATGCCGTTGATACAACAATACATGACACAACAGCAAACCCAATTCAGAATGGCAACTAAATTGAAATGGGCTAGAATATTTTTAGTAAAGAACAAATAGGTACAAATCACACAACATGACAAACAGCATTAGGTAACGTTACGTGTTCCTAAAACTATTCTAATGGCGAATTTATGCTGATAAATGTGATCATGCCCTTAGGGTGTCGTGCACACTTTGACAGGGTTATTAATGATCGCGCTTGATTCGCCTTCATGTGGAATTGACATTGTCTGTGTTAGTCCTACTTATTACAAGTGGATACATATACCTACTTCTAAGAATTCTGTGATAAATCTTTCTATCGGGCGCTAGTCAGGGTCAATGATCTTGTTATGAATTGAGCATTAATTTGTATGAGAGTACCCATTATGGAACGTTAATGTAGCTACTTCTTTGTATTTAAATTTAGGCAAGTGTTAGTGATACTTTAATTCAATTAAAATGTTCAGAACCTACCAATTTCAAGTTGTGTTAATGTTATATGTAGGTATTATTACGGCGATCTAAAATAAAATAAAGGTATTTATTCTTAGATTGTTACATTAAACGATATTGTTGCCACCACTTATTAGTAATACCTGAAATTTACCTACTGATATGAATTTAATGCATTCTATATTTCATATTAAATATCTCGGAGTATATTTAAGTATAGAAGTACTATAATTATATTCTCAAATTACCATATTCAAGTGCTCTATAACCCACCAAACAAATGCTGAGCTTTTATAATTTGCAAATCCCTTAAGAATGTAAGTTAAAATGCAAAAAAAACTCAAAGCCTCACAGCTTATGTATTACTATGCAGCAAAAAAGAATTATATAACAAATACAAAGAGTTTTAGATTCATAAATTGAATCTGTATTATTGTACTGAGCTTAAAATAATATAATACAATTAGTTTGTATCCGGCGATTATAAGCCTAAGTGCTCTATCACTCACCTGACAAATTTTGACCACTTAAATACGTTATTTCCGTCGGCTAATGGTATTGCATTGTTTTGTCAACGTAATGCTAAATAGGCGATGGAAAATAAATGTCCTCCGCTACACCTGAATGACAATAGGTGTATAAACGAGATTTTAGGGCTAAAACATATACGATACGACGCTTCGTGATTTGTTGCGACATCGTCATGTCGTCATTTTTGGAAGGTGGTAGAACGAGTATAGTTTGACCGGGAAAGTACCAGCGCCACACTTATTTCTAGCGTAAAGGAGTTCCTGCGTTTCGGTGGACAGGTTAGTAGTAGTTGCCGGCTCACTTTTATATAAGGCGACCATAGCAACGTTGTGGTTGACTTTAGATAGAGCTAATGTTCTGTATGAAGTTGCTTACAGCTGACCATAAGCGGTTGTGGCCATTTATCGTCAGATGGACTATGCAGTCCATGCTCGTTTGCTACTTCAATTTTATAAAAAAATTAAAAAAATGTGGCAATAGATAAGGCATGTATATATAAGGCATGTAGATAAGACATATGCATAGTATAAAGCGCGGCACGACGTGTTGTCGTTAATATTGGTGAGCCAATATTGAGTATTTTTTCTCAAAGTATCTCAATGTCTCGAATTAAATCAAGTAAAAATAAGTTCTTTTATCATTCATGATAGAAAGAAATTAATGGAAGTAATTTTGCGTTTCTGTTCTACAAGCAATATGCAAAGACACTTATAGAGTAGTATTTATGTCTAGCTGAAAAGATATTAAGAAGAATATTATTATATTTCATACTAAGAAGAATATTAAGAAGACAATGCCGCAATATATCACGACACGAAGCTGTGTCGTAGGTATGTTATAGGCCTTACACGTCTCAATGACAGACTCTCTTCGATTATCTAAATAATTTCAAAATTATGCACATTCATATTTACATTTATGGACATGTAAATGTATGAAGGTTATAGCGCGCGTTATACGTAGAATACAAAATTATGGTAATACGATTCACATTTGATAACTATGTTCGTGCCTTATTTGATTAAAAGTTTTTTAACATGTAATAACAAATCATAAAAATAAACTTCAGTCGTATCTGGGATTGGTACTGGGAGTCATTTAAAAAAATTAAAAAAAAAATGACAAAAGCTATACTTGGTGATAACGATTGTAAAAGACCTAAAAGTCATCGTTAGGTCTTTATATTAGATACTAGATTAGAATTAATAAACAATACAATAGTCTTTTTCAGTTGAATAATTTGCCTACATACAAAATACGTAGGTACTTGAATAATGAAACCATTAACTTTACGATTTGTAAACTCTTTTGTTTGCTGACTCGCTGATTAACTTAAGGATTTGATTAATGATTGCTCTTGCGTAATAAAGTACCGGCTAACTGATTGGTTTATAGAACACATTGATTATAACAGATTGATGTTTACTGATTTAGCACCAATAAGCAAATGTATGAGTGAAGCGTGAGAAATGTTATTTGAAATTACCTACGCGCTGTTCATGTGATAAAAGTGGCGACATTCAGCAACTTCTCCAGAGATGGCGCTATAAGTATTGTGAATCGCGCTATTGAAGTTTACTAACCATTTTTATCAAAGTTTTTTAAACATTATTATTAAAGCCCAACCGCTTCGTACCCGTGAACAAAGTAATAATTGAATGAATTTGCGTAGACAGGTAAATAATTATTTGTTTTTCAGAGCAAGAACACTTAGCTTTCTACGTTGGAGGTCCTGGAACGAATCCAATTTTTAACCACATTTTTAAAACTTCGATAATGAAGCAAAGCATCATATGAATGGGTGTTGCCAATTTGCAACAGTTTCCCTGACACTCAATCTTCTTGACACTATTTCCATTGTCCAAAGAGTGAAACACCATCATGCCAATAAATATGATAATAGTTACTATTCATAATTGCTTTATTCACTTTATAATGATTTATCGCATCATAAACTCTTTACAAATACAAGAACGCCATCACGCCAACAACATTAGCTGCAGAAATTATTCAAAGGCAGTCATAAAAGTAATGCAATTAAGTAGACGCAATATAGCACTATAACTCGTCGGGTGTGGCTTTAACTGGGTTACCCATTTCCCGCTACCAACGATATACAGCCTTTGTAAAGCTTTTTAGTAGCGTACATTTTTAAATGAATTATAAAGGAAATGTATTTTTATCATGGAAAATGCGGCAACAATGTTTTATATTTCCATATTTAAGTCGGAAAGACCTGGAATTTTATTTATGATACACATACTTATAGACATACATATGTCTATTAATGCATTACACTTAAAAATAGGTAGGTCTTGGAAATAGGTGCTTGTCAAATATTAATATAAAAATATTGCTGCTTCTTCTTTTATAATATGGAAGTAGCAAAATAGCATGCTGTCAACCTGATGGAAAGTCGCAACTGCCACATACATGTAATCAACCCCAGATGAAATCAAAGTCTTACCTGAAGATATTAGCCACAGATGCGTTGCTACCCCTGAAGACTAAATTGGAACCCCTCGGATAAGTTTATCTCCCTTACCACCTCCTTCAGGCCAGAACACAGGAATACATAACACTGCTATATTAGGCAGAAATAGGTGTGGCGGCGGGGCTTCCTGGGCCCCCAACCACCAGCAAAAAAGAACACGGGGCCGACCGGTACTGGGGACACCTTTT
>DWLI01001232.1:0-16390 GCA_018249915.1 Cecropterus dorantes dorantes | reverse complement strand
ACAACCCCCATGGCGTGTAAAATACTTCGTAACCCCCCGCGGTCCGCTGTTAGATTTATTGTTATGTTATAAATATGACATATGTTCAATATGATTATTTATTTAACATGTAGGTATCAGTTAAGGAAAATATGTTTATATCGATTTTTTTTATTTTTTTGCTGAGGTACGCGTACCCCCAAGGGCCCACACTATGAAAAACACTGATTTTAACGATATACTTTCATGCAATCTATAAATAAATAATGACAATTGGTCTGTCAACCAACAGTGACGTGTATTGATTTTGACTACCTGTCTGTAAGCATTTAACGTTACCGTTTCAGAAGAAAATATTTGATGAAATATTACACATGATATCTAAATGGGACGTAACATTATACCTTCCGTCCTCACTCCTCATGTACATACATACAGTAATAAAGAAGATCAATGAACAATCAAAAAGACATACAACATGGAACTTGATACTCATACAAGTGATATTAATTCCAATGGTTTTATAAATGATAGACAATGACACGATATTGGGGTCACTGCAGTTTTGTTATATAACTAGAGCAAGCGAGTTAATCGATAGTTAAAACGATATCGTCGTTGTCAACCCTTTACTGTCTCGTTGATACGCATGGCTCTGATTTCAGAATGAGAGGGGCTTAAGACTTAAGCTGGCCAATTAAAGAACTCACATCTTTTAGAACATATCTTTTAAAGAACTTTCAGGTGTATAGCTGTAGAGTTCCTCACAATAATTGCACATTGAGGACAACGCAGGCTCACTTCATAAAATAAATAAAGCAGGCAATATAATGATTTACACTTCTATTTTGTTAATAAAATATTTGTATCAACAACACTGGTCGTTACACAAGCTGGCTGTCTTCATTGATCACACGTTGATCGAGCAGAAGTATCAGTGTTTTGATTTTACTCTTGTATGTTCCCTGTTATACAAGATCGTCAGCATAATTAAATAGAAATTTGAGGCGTAATGCCGTGTCAGATCGCGGTACTAGGACGCAATAATGAACCCGATGTTTACATCAACACTTTGTTTCTCTATGGTGATAACAGAGAACCATTTTTTAATAATATATGTTTGTAATATCAATCCCAAATAAGATAAGCGTTTTCTGTTCACACCTTAAGTTGTCCACAAACCGTTGTTACCCATGACAACTTAGTTGAAACGCATGATAAAAATTCTCCCTTACCACAAAATTGAAAATTTATTATGATTCCATTAATATAATATAAATAAATAATAAAACAGCAGTCATCAATCGTTACTAGAGCGTCACAGCGGTCACCTCATCAAATTGGGCGGTGAGTGGACCGTGTGGAACGATCATAACAGTGATAAATGACACAAATAGCTCTGGATTGCACTGGACATCGCTTTATCTCGGATCACGCCCACAAGGTCGCCTATTCAATGTACTACTCGCTTCATTGCGCGAATTGTTTCATACAAATATTTCTTGTGCCATTCATTATAGCAGAGGTTCCCAAAGTTGTCACCTTTACCGTTCACTTTAAGACTTATTTTTTCTCCCAGCCAAGGCATTATCAATTTCAGATTTATTCAAAAATTTAGGAAAAAAAAATCCAATCCCATTATTTGTAATAAACTACAAATTAAATATAACTTTAATAATAAATCAGTTACGGCCACCTTAACAGCTTCAACACCACCCTTATTTTTATGGACCATTCACCTTCCCTTCACATTTCAGCGTTCTGACAGCGAGATTCTCGGCCACTTTTCTTACTTAAAGCTTTTGCGTAGTATATTTGCTTTGGAGTACATTTACTTTTATTATTTAAGGTTGAAAATCGATTTCAAGTTTAGAGAATTCCTACTTCAATGAGGCGACGAAATGAGATGCTTCTACGACAATGGAAACGTAACGTCTAGTGTCAATTAGATCAAGGATCGATTGAACGTGTACAGAACAATAGAATGTAGGGCAGTGGGCGCAGACAGTGGAAACAAGGCCGCGTCACGGTGTTTTGACCAATAGTTTTTGCGAAGCAGCCGATTGTGATGGATTATATCTAAAAAAAGTGTAATAATTAGTTGCAAGGAAACGATAAGTAATATTTCCTTTGACCGCCAAACGGAGCGAGGCGATGAATAATGAACCGTTAAAATTATTTATAGATTCAATTTAAACTTTCACGTTACGTGAGGTGCATTGTACCAACGTGCGACAATAAAACGTGCTGTATGTGCTCAGCAATGTGAAATTGGATAACTAAAAATCCATGATACATAGATACGTGCTGGGGGTCACTTATTTTCTTAAATCAGCCAGATCTGAGAATACTTCCGTCTCTATCAGCAACTGATAAAATTGGCAATAACAAAAAAATGTATGAAGCAGTTTATGCGTTTCGGTGGAAGGGTGTGTTTGCCGGGTCACTTATATAGGGAGAAACCGTTTAGTCCTCTGGAATAGCATCGTATCTGTTACTTACAGATGTCCGTGGCCGGTAACCACTTACCAACAGGTGGACTGAGTGTTCGTTTCCTACTAAATTCTGATAAGAAAAACTTGAACTAGTTGTAATAAACAGTGTTGTTACGTTATGTATTACAAATATACATAGACGCAGCTTCCAGGTGAGGACAATAAATAGTTAGAGTGTGCGAAGTTATTACATGAATTGCCTTATCGCATTTCACGCGGACCAATGTCACACGATTTGTAAACGCATGCACGCCGCTGCAATGCAATCGCGAGAAATATTACATATTAAGATATTTAAGGCATTACGAAATGTCACCGATTTTGTACGTAGATACAGAGCATTGCCGTAAGTTTCATTACGGCTATAAGAAAGATCAGTTTTGAGATTAATTAATTAAATTCATTAATAATGAAAACTGTTATATTATATCTGGAACGTGTAAGTGAGTGTTGTTGAGATCAGCTGGAATTCAAATTATGTTGTAAACCTCGGAGGTTGGTCGAGTATACAGTAATTGAACGAATGATACACGAAAATATGAAATAGATTATATCGATTTTTTAACATGTCTATGTCGACGCTGGAAAGCGAACTTGTCGATCTCAAAAAAATGAGAATTTCAGTTATAATCTTATGAAATCAATTACTCTAATTTTAGAATGGTTTTCTAGATTAAATTTAATAGTTTTTTTGTTTATAATTCAATATTCTACATTAGGCATTTCATTAAGAATTGTTAACAAAGAAATTATCCTATCATATCAAATTATTTACAAAGATTTACTATTTAGATTAATAATCCATCTCTAGATTTATCAAAGTGATTAAAAATGAAGTGCTTTATAAGCCATCGACCAGAACCAATTCAAATTGATTACCTATATCTAGTTGTCGAGAAAACCCTTAACTAGATATAGGTAATAGACATGAAATAATATATTCCATTCCTTTTTTCAAAATGAAGATATCTCTTGTACTAAGACCGCAAAAGAAATGTAAACCGTGTGAAGCGAAATAAATACTTGCTATTTTAAACTGATCTATGAATATTGAGAACCAACTGATAATACGAGTTAATATAATAAATAGGAAGCAATTAAAATGAGCGATAAACTGTAACGTGACAAATATTGCACATCGTATGCAAAATGTCGATAAAACTACACATTTCAAGGCAGTACAGTGGCAATTCATTGAATTTATATTTCGTTAGTTTTTTTCGACATGAATATGTGTACACTTATCATAAGCTCATCTCCTAAAAAACAATCATTTGTTTATGTTTATGTCCATTTTTTTAAAGACATTGCAAGGTTTGGCCGAGAACAAAAAGCATTACGTGGAATATATGAGCAAAAACGAAAACAATGATTATTTTAAAGAAATAAGATGAACTCGTACGAATGGTACTGGTGATAAAAACCTAATAAATAAAAATATCAATGAAATTATATTCAGCTATTTGGTATAGGTAAATTTTTACATTTAACACTTATTACATTTTAAATATGAGGTTAATTTTAACATTTTACACTTATTACATTTTTAATATAACCTTTATTCCCGGCTCCGTTAACTTAGATCGCGTTTATCATAGCAAAAGGCATGTTACGTGTCCTGGTCATAAACTATATGTGTGGTAAATTTCATCTATTGTCCTACAGTTATTTTTGAGTAAAATTACAGCCCTACAAAATTTCACCTTTATACTATTAATAAACAAGGATTTTGTACATGCACAACATTTTATTTTATTTGAATTATAGAACATTTTAAAGCAATCTTTCCTTAAGGGGTACGATTTAAACAACTTTCTCCTATATGGATTAGCTTATGAACAACGTAAAAATTATAAGATAATTAATATTATTAAAGAAAATTATAAGTAACGGAATCATTACACCCTTTTACGTTACGTACTGATAACAGTGTTAATTAGTACGGTATTTACGTATAAAGACCTATCACAACATAAAAAGTTAAACGTCACTGCAGTTAGCTTATAACGTTTTAGTTTACAACCAACTACAATACAAAGAAAAGTGCGTGGATAGGGTAATCGTGAGACGCAACAAACTCCCACAATCACCGTCGAGACATTGAAAGAGTTATTACGCTTTTTTATTATAGAAGTAGGAAATGAGTATGCGGTCTACCTGTTGGGAAGTGACACTAGCCGTCCGTAGACGCATATAATAAACTCAAGACTTGATGCCGGCCACAGGCACCAGATGAGAACCAGTGTAGTTCGACCGGAGAGGTACCGCCGTCGCTGCATCAAGCAGTTTCCGCATTTCGGTGGAAGGGTGTGGTTGCCGGCTTACTTTCATATGATCCGACCATCTTAAATCTCGCGGGTGGCAAAGCATCTGTGATTGACTCTAGATAGAATCCCTGTTATGTAAGAAGCTGCTTTCAGATGTCCATGGGTGGCAGTGGCCACTTACCATAAACTGGACTGCATGCTCGTTTGTTTTTTCAATCTTATAAAAAGAGGCTCATGTAAGTGTATCTCTAACCACATTTAAACCAGAACGCAGCAGCGCTTAATATTGTTTTTAGTAGATGTGGCATTAGAATCTCTGGACCACGAAGTTCTACCACGTTTAATACGATACTTTCAGTCGTCGGTGCAGCGCTGGCCGAGGATCATGTAACGCGGCAACTGGCGGGTAATCTAGATCGCCGGTGCAGTGAAAGTGGTGGAGCCGCCGCTGCGACGGCCCGCAAATTATTCGTTACACATGTGTAGGACACGGCAAACGACCATTTGGGAATTGGCTAACATTTAGATGTGCTGTAGATTGCTCATAATTGACCGGGTTACCTAATGTTCCTTGATTCATTTGGTAGCACGTTACGTTAATAATGCAATATGTATTACTTCATTCTTATGCACTACATTTAATAGTTTCATGGAGATTAAGTTGATAATATTGAATGAGACCAATGCAATGAAACTGGAAATCTAATTAACTTCACCGACAGGTTAAACATGGAATAAACTCTGGGAAATATTGAAACATTTTGTGAACTTAATTGCTATATTCCATTTAATTTAAACAAGTTTCGTGAAATTCACACGAGACGTGTAGTCGCGAGCGACTCACGCAACAACACCGCTGACACATATTAATGGAGACATTAAATATTGAAGTTATGACGTGGAATAAGGTTCTAAATTTAAGTATTGGAACTGTCTGCGAATAACTAGAAAAAATAACATAAGAAGAGTACAGATTATATACAATAATTCGTTATGACATTCATGTATACATTTGACCAGTGTTTTTCAATCTTTCTCATGGAACGACCCCCATGTAAAAATATTTCGCGACCATTCTACCATTCTCTGTTAATAACTTATATGTTATTATGTTGTAAACAATATATACAACATTATTATTTTTAGGTAGTATCGGTTGAATATATAATTTAATACTTAAACTAAATTGACGATGTTTGGTTATGCATTTTAATATAAAAATCTTAGTAAAAATGAAGGTTATATAGTTTTTATAACGTGGTTTCTCAAACTACCAAGGGCCTGCGACACACTTTGAAAAACACAGAATTCTACGAAAACAGTGGCTTAGTCCTGCCAAAGACATTGTTAATTTCTCGACCCTTAGTAAACCTATCGGTAAATGCGGCTGTACTCGATAAGTCTGGCATTTTTCTATTTAAAGACTAGTGGCTTATTGATCAGACAGGCTAAAATGAATCATTCATGCTGCACTGTGGAGTGGCGGCGAGTGTACGGCCATTATGGAATTAATGAATCATTTACGCTTTCGATTGCAGTACCAGAACTACTTGACTTTTATAAAGTATCTACAACAACTGTCGTTACTACTTTTGACCTAACTAACCTGATTCAAGAAGTCGATTCATTATGAAGAGAAAATGTATTAAATTCTAATTATTAAAAATTAATTGTCGAAATATTGAAATACAGTATCCCTAATAATGGTTATAAGTTGAATTTCGCAGAACCAAAACAGTTGGACCAGTTCACTGTCACCACTATCATACGCATTTCTTACGTGAAGCAGTTTATCCACTTTTCTAGAAAGGGTGTGGCCGGTTGACTTAAAACAAGCTGTGCATCTCAATCTCCCAGGGTGGCAACGCATTTAATTGATTTCAGAAAGAACCTCTACTCAACAGAGTCGGATAGATATCCATGGGCGGCAGTGTCCACTAACCATCAAGTGTACTGCATAGTCGTTTACTACTTCAATTATATAAAAAAATTAGAAAAACAATTAACAAAAACATGTTTTCTTCACTTATAGCCCCACACTAAGAAAGACGAATACAAAATCACCCAGTTCCAGAACAGAATCTAAATGCATCTCGAACATTGAACGGAGATCGGAGATCATTGTCGTCAATAACCCGGAAAATATTAATAAAAGGCAATACAAAGTGACAAACGTGTTAAAACTAGTTTTGCAATCCCGAACCCATTAAGAAATTAGCACCTAGCCCGGAGGTGCTAACTGAGGCCAAATATTTCCTCCTGGACGAAATTGGGAATTACATCTCAAGGCCCAGACGCCAGCGGTGCAGGATACAGGTATCCCCGCTAAGGAGGATGCGCATCCGTCACCGGCCCACGCCACAATTGCCGCTGTTGCCATAATAGCTCCGCTGACCACTTGCAACGGCCTTGGAGACGCACAAGGACAGATAAATTATATATTCACTTACGATGAATTATACTTGTCATGGTCTACTTTCTGATCTTTTTTGCCTTGACTTACGATAAAATTACGGGTTAACGGGAAAATAGTAGTCTAACTACGTTATTATATGTCAGCCTACTATTTGTCATGATAATGTAAGCTTGATAGAATTTTTATAATAGAAGTAATCGATACGTGTCGGGGGAAATGCTTATTGAATTTACAACATACCTGGTACGCTAAACATGACTTAGAATAAGGAATAAAATATGAAATGGGTGTTTAAAAAAATAAAAAGTTTTCTTAATAACATTTTTTCTATGTTTGAAAAAGCAAACGAGCATGTAGTCCATCTGATGTTAAGTGATCACTGCCGCTGCGAACTTCTTCTATAATCAATTTCATACAGAACAGGAGTTATATTTTAACTGTATCGCAGATGTGTCGCTCCTGACATGTCGTCTCATATAAAAGGAAGCCGGCAATGCCATGTCACCAAAACGCAAGAATTACTTCACGCTAGAAATACATAGGTGTGGCGGTGGTATCTTCCCGATTAAATCATCCTTATTCAACCTTGCAAAAATAAAATAACGCGATTTTTTTATCGGCAGAAAATTATCTTTCAAACTATCACAAGCTACACGGTTTCATTGGGTTTGGTTATCACAAATGACGTCACAGTAATTTGGACAAACTTTGGATGATACGGCTGTTAGAATGTGGTTAGTATTAAATCAGACGTCATTGCGATTTCAAATACATTTGTGGCTTACGAATGTTGTAATGAAACACTTGATACTGCGAGGCATATGGCAGTCAATATTTCCTGTTGTCGATATTTCGCTATTCTGATTAAAATACTTATTAGGGGTTTTGACAAAATTAAAATTCAGCCAAATTTCCGATGGCAAGAATTCAACCAGATCATAATGAAAAGGAATAAACAAGCTCTTACTATAATATTAAAAAAATTACAAAATAAGCTATATTCGTATGTACACGGTGTTGCAACATATTTTTCTATAATTGTTTGACCTCGCCGGGTGACGCATTCAGCTAAAAATCACATGTAAAACCCAAATAAATCACATAATGAAATCCATGAAGTATCTAAAAACTAGAATGATCTTCAAACAAACGAATAGATTCCAATGAAACAATGAAAAAAGTCATATTGTACATTTACTTAAAACGAAAGCACCAAACTTGTAAGAGCTCTCCTAATCGTGTACAATTAATTCGTATCTGTAAACATTAACATAGTTGGGAAGCGAAGCACGTGGCGAGTGAAATGGCCGCGTGGGCGTCGTGGCCGCGGAACTGAGACCACCTTTTGTTTTACAATCATTAACCGCGCAGGGAAACTGAAGGAAAGTTGCACTTACTTCGCTCAGATCGTTAAGCTGAAATAGTTCGCGGTGGATTGTACTTTTACAAAAAGAAACACTGAAAAGGTTGTCGACACGAACATTTATAATAAAGAAGTAGCAAGCGAGCGTGAGGTCTATCTGACGATAAGAGGCTATTGTCGCTCATGGATATCTGCATTCTACATTAGAAGTTCGGAGCCCCACTTGAAGTCTACCACGTATACATTGTTATCCCTGAGGATGAAGTTGGAGCGCCTCACTTGGATGTCTTTCCCTTCCCACTCGTAGACCAGTATAAAACAGCGCTTACAATTACTGTTGCTACTCAGAAAGAAGTTTCAGAGTACACGTCAAACGAAGGATTATCATATCTACTAGTCAATAATACTAAGATCAATGGAACTTGTGATTGCGAAATGTGAAATATATAGCATTTATATAGGGATATTCATATTAAATAATAACTTTTTAAAATAATACATATGAAAATATATAAGTCTAAGAACAAATAGAACATCCATCATAAATACAAATCATTAGCGTTTGGCCGTTAATAACGCTAATTATGTATGTGTGACGCTCATTGTAAACCGAAGTCCATATCTCAATGTCTCATCTGTACACTGCTGAGGATAAACTGATACTTGGAAAACGAATATTCTGAAACCAACAAAACAATTTATCAAAGGAGAAAAAAAAACTTCCACTGACATGCCAGTTACTATATACTAAAGTAGTTTATATAGCTTTTAAAAATGAATAATCGAGTAAGGGTTACATAATGAATTATACATTCACATGTTTACTTAAGGAAAATTCGGTTGGGACATGAAAAACTAAAATTATTTCAATTAAGGCCAAAATTCTTGATAATAAATGCAAATATAATATTAATTTACAGACATATGGATGACGGCCTCATGCATCTGAAATATTGCTGAAACGGGATCAAAAAGCTTTACAAATATTTCGGGCGATATAGCACTGAATGCTATCAAAATAGTTAAGCACGATGTTGTTACTCAATATTGTCGACCAACGAGTAGTGATGGGAATTCTTTTTGCAAAAAAAACCCTATAAATCTCTCCAGTGGAATCATAAAGTAAGATCTAAATAATCGATTTTTTAGAAAGCGATCTTCAAACTATTTTGATATTCTTGTCTGGGAGGCTATGTAATAAGCTTTGGCAATATTTTGGCGAATATCGAAGAAGACAAGACAATATGCGCGACTGAAACTAATATACGTGACGAAAAGAAAAAAGATTTCTTTTAATTCTCGATATTACTATATATCGATTAATACTCGATATTCCGGTGACAAGAATCGATTGATCGCTATCGCTACATCGATGCAGTACTTAATATCTAATAAAAATATATGTTTTTGGTAAAAAATATGCTTTGATTAATCGATATCAGATCGCCCACTATACCGACAAGCATTCATGCACGCGCGCATTCCCGGCACGTCGCGCCTCCAGCGACCATTATTATCACGGCATCCCGCACTATGTTGACCGTTATGTGTGTGGAACTATGGACCGTTTGCTTGAGGAGATACTTGTTTTACTATTTGACTATAGTATATAGTGAGTATATCAACCGTTATTTTTGATTAAAACTATCATGCATACGATTTCAGAGTACTTTTAGGACCAAAATATTCGGGTCAAATGTGAGTCTATTAAATAATGACTCACATTTGACCTTCACATTTAAATTATAGTAGAATTCTAGAACAATACTATGAGTATGATCAAATGATGAGGACGCAGTTTGGGGAAACTGATAAAAAAATAACAACGCTCCTGTCGTACAGAAACCGATGAATAAATAAATGACGATGAAATGAAACTAACAAATATGAGCGTTACACTTGTGAGGTATTGTCACTTTGGTTAAATCTCTAACTATGAATACGAATTATGACTGGAGTATATTGATAAAATTGTTCAGTTATTCGTTGAGAGCATTTGACATTTTGTGGCTTCCTATACCTATCTGGTTTTGTGTAACTAACTATGAAAGGACAGATGGGTAGGTATTCAAATTAATTGCTTATTCAGAACTGAATTTTAAAACATTTCCAGGAATAGTACGTCATTAAAATAGAAAAATATTCCTCATTTCGGAGAACGATACTCATCAATTTAACCATTATCTGAACATTCTTTATGTAAATTCGAGTTGAATGTGTCACCATCAGGTTACCCAATATATTATGTTCAAATAACACTAGCTTCCATAGCCATGATAATATATGTCAGCCGTAAACTTGACTCCAATCCAACAATGCGGTTCAACGATCCCGCGATAGTTCCCGCATTCCGCGCGGCGCCGATAATCGCACGTCCTCTGTAACTGACACTGTGCTACATACTCTATTTAAATATATTGTCTATCTGCTACTATGCTTCCTAATCAAATGTTCACAATTCACGACATTGAGAGTAATAGAACCTTTGGTGATTCGGCTCTGAAGACATCACCCCACAACTATTTCAGCTTTACACCAGCACTGTTCAGCGCGCTATGTTCTGGGTGAAGATAAATAAGTTTCCCTTACTAAGGCGTTCCAACTTAGTCCTTAACTCAATACAACCTGTTTTTCAGGCTGGACTCATGATAGTGTCTATTACATGAACAGACTGGCGTCCATGGATTGCAATAGCCACTCACCATCAGTTGAACTGGTTGCTGCTTTGCCACTTGCATAAAAACGTGGTTATGGTTGACAAGTAATCTCTCATAATAACAACAGACAATCATTTTCCTATAGTCTGGTCACATCACTAAAGTTTCAACAACTACAAACGTAGCAAATGGTGCAAGTAGTTTTACAAGTAAAACACATGTAGCGTCATATAAGAATGCTAATATAAGAGTGGTATAGATCGTAAATATGCCGCAAGTAGTAGTAACAAGCAAGTAAAAGGCAACGAACCGACGTATTCCGGCGCGATGCAGCACGCTGCCCATTGCATCGGAAGCATACCGCAGAAACGAGAAATTAAAAGGGATATTCCGACTTTAATTTAGCATGTTTTTAATATATACTATATGGAAACAATATATTATTTTTTCTTTTCAGCTAAGCCAATGGGATCGTGCTTTTGTAAGACATGTGATCCTGTTATAAGCACAATACAATTTTAAGAAATGAAAAATCACTAAAATTAACTTGTTAATATACAATATACTATGGCTTGTTATGTTTTATATGTTCTTGTTATATTAATAATTTTACGAGTATATATTATGAAAGACAACATAATATATAGTATAAAGGACAACATTTTTCTGTGTACATTATGATTATAATATGGCGCTGAAAATGAGACGGCGAGTCATCAGTATCACCACAAATATGTACATACTTATTATATATTATCATTAGTACTCCTACCGTTGCACTGAACGATATAAATTACTGCCTACATTGCGATTCATCGAATTTCCAACTGTACTACGTAACATCTTAATTAATAAGCAATACATACATTTCTAACGTTTTATGCTTCGTCATTCCGAGAAATAGTTGCAGGCTCAACAATCAATTTTGTAATCCAACTAATTAGGTCAAGCGACGTTACGATACTGCAGTTTCCGATAATCTTATCACATCTGATAGCCACTCAAATTACTTATATAATTTTATTCCAAGACGCCTACTTCAACGATCTATTAGCGACCCGCATATGGATATTTAAATATGAATGCCGACTAGAAGCCGGTCACTATGTCATTGGGACTTTATTCATCGGTATTGACACAGTGCTGATTCACCAGCCAATTAGTCTAGAGCTGGAATGAAATGGAGCGGGGATATAAAATCATCTAAACAGTGTAGGGTACGATCGCAGTGATCACAATGGACGTCATTGAAAGCAAGTGGGTCGGCGAGCGGCAACAATGGGTGGTGGTCAGATGTGTCCGAGCTGATGTCACGGCGGACGCGCGAACAATGCCCCCAACACAATTAACTGTCGCGTGCAGTAAACAAGCGTGTACAATCAACCGATTTACTTCCACTATCATCACATTTTTAACATCAGTTTTAGTTATCTTCTATGCGGAGAGAGTATACCATGTTCCAACGAAACTTCGGCTGAGACCGGCGATTTTTTAAATTAAAGGATGTCATGCGCCCTAGTACATGTAATGTTAAGAGTCAATTCCATTTAAATCCAAAATGTCATGTCGATTCCAACTGCATAACGCGTTATCACCTTTGAGAATAAGGTTGTAACGCCCCACGAACGTAGTCATCAAAGGAGAAGTGACCTAAAACGACAAGAATCGTTTAAGAGATTAAGAAATTGCACATGTACACATCGTCTGTCATCAAAGTACATCATGTACTACTTTTGAACACATTAAAAGTAATGACAGATAGAATGGCCTATTTACTTACTGATTAAGTTAATCGCACTGAACTATTTAACCAATTTTCGTAACTACATGTATTTACCGAAATCGAAAATTGTAGGTAAACTTCGAAATAGATCCGTTGTTTTAGAAGAGTACATGGGCAATTTTTTTGCATGAGCGAGACATCTACCAGTGACGGTCACGGATCGTGGGCTCGACACTGGCGTTGCAAGTCAACGGATGTTCCACTGCGACATTTCCGCACTTAGCGACACATTAAATATATCGCAAGACACCGTTTATTTGCAAGTTTATTTGAATATCGAGAAAAGCCACATGAGAAGCAGAGAAATGTTTCTTTTATCATAAAAATCATGATTTTAGTCTCAGCATATGGAGTGACTAATTATTTGAATTGTCCATTTACGGATTACCAATGAATAGAAGAGTCCATTAGAAGATCAACGAAACGTCATTAAAAAGTAACAATGAATCCTAGTATACTTTATTAGGTGTGCTACGCGGTTTCAGCCACTACTAAATAAAAAATGCTACTTTATAATATTAGTATAGATTTACAATTACAATAATAAAAATACGTGCATGAAGAAACAAGTGCGACAGAGTGGCGAAAGTATCGGTTGCGCTCCCATTATCGCGACACGGTTACTCCATATCGAGATAGTGTGCCACCATTCGCTACCTGCATGGGAAGCGACGTGCAGTTCTAGAGGACGAACAAGTTCATACTAACATGATGATTTAAAACACGAATTTCCCAAAAATGTTCCTTTGGAAAGCCTGTAGAATTTTATGAACTTGGGTACCTTTGTAGTGCGATTCCGGAGGCAAAATATATTTCTGCCAAATAACAGTGATAAGCGCTGCTGTGTTCTATTTCTAATTGTTAAAAGGGAACATACTTGTCCGAGGCATTCCCACATAGTCCACTGAGGTAGCCAACATATGTGGCCAAACAGAGGTAAGACTCTTTTCTTATCTGGGATTCATTTCAGACGTGGCCGGGCATGGCCGGAGATGGCTACTTACCATCAGATACAGTCATACATGCTATCCATGGATTCCCATACTCGTATGTTACATTTAAATTGCGAAATATATCCTAAAACAAGTTTCAGTGGTTAAACAAAGTGTCTAACTTCTATAATAATTTATCCACCTTCCTTGACATTCACTCTCTCGTCGCCGGTTGGTTGACCAAATTGATATCTCTTGATATCGTCTGAATTATTCTCGGTATCGTCGATAAGTGTATTGTTATGCCAACTCCGGTTACTACGAAACGAAATACGATAATGATAAAGTACTTTCATATCTTATATCGTAGTGTACACATATGATATCACTCAATTATATTTGAAATTAAATATAAGAAACTCGTACGTGCCTGAACTGAATTCAAATAATTTTTCCTGTTACTTTAGATGATTCATAATTTCATACCATGGAATCGATTGTAAAGGGGTTCAATAGCAAAAATGTCCGTTCATTTCATGAAGTTAATCAAATATTAAAGTCAATATAATTTTATATAATATTAATAGTCATCGACGAACATGTCATGACATAGATATTACAACTCCAGATAGGCAAGAACCTTTTTTCAACGAGGGTTCAGACAACCCAATGATAAGTCCTAAGATACCACTAGATACAACAACTTAACAAGGATTCCCAAAGTAAAAGGAATTTCCATTACTCCTGAATTTTTATTGGAGAACTATGTGGTCAAATGGAACTGAATGTCCCCTCTCTTAAGCTGCATGAAGTCAACACGAGAAGACAAGGAATGGTTCATCATATAATTTCGATAAGGAACACCAATTTCAATATGTTGAAGAATAAAGACTAACTTTTCCTAGTATCGTACGCAGAATTTCTCGCAAATGGACAATGCGCGAGTTAGTATCCGGTACGTCCCAAATTACATTTCCGTATTAGCGCCGTCGGCTCGTGCCGCGTGCGTGCTTCCATGCCGGAGAAACCTACTGTAAACTCTGACTCATTGATGCTACTGCTTCTTGACCAATGATACACTAATAATTATTGGTTTACTAATTAAAGGTGGTAGTACTCTTTGCGGTTCGACTCCGGAAATCACCATCACCGCCACACCTATTTTTGCGCAATAACAGCAGTAATGCATTGCTGATTATCTGGTAATCTGGTCAAAAATGTGGTATACTTATCCGAGGCGTTCGAATTTGATCCTCAGCGGTAGCAAAGCAACTCTGATCTTATCTGGGGTTGATTACAGATGTCCATGGACGGTGACCACTTGCCATCAAGTGGACTGCATGCTCGTGGGCTACTTTCATATTATAAAAAAAGATATACTAATAAGCAAAATAGTTAAAGGAATGTAATGACAAGATACAGAGCGAGAACGACGAAGGTATTCATGTTAGGTGCGATAAAAATAGTTTTATCTCAAAATTTAGCTCAAAATTTGCTAAATTTCTATGATAGCTTCAATTATTCAACGAGACTGAATAAAGATCATAATCATCGTAATGAGTCAACGAAAGGTAGGTATATAATGTAAAAGGTAGGGTTTTGTCGTTTGATAAAGGAGAGTTCATTAAGCGATTCCGGAAAAAGGAGCCCTGAAGTCCCCTAATACGTTGAGGATTTAAGCATGAAGAATCAAATTCACTCATACTAAAAACAATCATGGCTATTCTTTTATCAACTGGAGTAGCTTTCAATCGAATAGGTATGGTCCTATATTGAACTGAAGTCACTATGTCGACTGGTGACGATACAAGCAGTTATACGAACATTCCTCGTAAAGGAAATACTGTAAAACCTGCTATTGCACATCGGTTTGCAACTTACTGGCTCCATAATTAGTACTATGAAGCTGGTTGCAGTTGCAAGTTGTATTTTATGACGAAATAGATGTATTCTGTATATTGTCATAGAAGATACTCAATATAAATGATAAAATATTATGTGCTAAAGTAAGTATTTGAACGTGAATCATAAGAAGCATTTGCATTATAATGTTGTATTAAAATGCAGTCTGCTACGATGTCGTAATGAACTTACAACGTATGTGAAGAATTCAGGAAACGCTTCCATTGGTGTTATGTGGTAAACAATTGACAGCACTTAAGATTTTTATTTATTACATGACATTCATATTATTTATGGGAGTACAAACTTATACATTTAAAACTCCGAATATACCCAGAAACAGCGATTTCCTATCTCAAATTATACCCGATTAAAATTTGAAATATACTTTCGATGAAACTTGTACCTACCGTAAGCGGTTAACACAAATATTAAATTACTACGTAATGATAACCTGATAAAGATGTGATTATGTAGATATCAGAAAAACCAACGGTTATAACATGAGAATTTTTACTTTTAGAAATTTTGTTCGAAGTTAACCATGGAACGTGACATGAAACGTATAAACATAACAATTATTACAATAATGTATC
>DWLI01001231.1:0-16399 GCA_018249915.1 Cecropterus dorantes dorantes | reverse complement strand
ACTGCACACGGTGTGAAAATTTGATTGAAATCGGTTCAGTAGTTTAGGAGTTTAACGCGGACAAACAACGTGACACGAAATTTATATATATTAAGATTACAAATATATTTTTACCTTGGTAAGGTCAGTTGCAGTGCATTCTATGAACACGTTCTTAGTGTCTAAGGTGATTTTAGAGCGGTCACCGTTAATAATGGGCGGCATGGACAACACGACGCCATTTTTGTCCTTTATCACCGGGTATACTGGGCTGTCTCGGATGATACCCAGATACTGCTTCAGTTGCGCGTGATTCTGGAAGAAAATAAATTTTAAAATATAAATCTTTAATTTATGATTTGGGAGTACTCATGCAAAATTGGACAATAAAGAATTAGTTTGACATTGTTTTATCCACTATCCACTCTACTTATGCATAGCACATACTTTTTTATAAGATTTACGTAGGAACAAGCATGCACTCCACCCTATTTCACACCTATTCTCTGACATCTTTAACCAATTTCACACCTATTCTCTGACATCTTTAACCAATTTCATATGGAACTGCAGTTCTATATGGAATGATAATAACAGCTAGGTTGTTACTCCCGAGAACAATGATCGTCGCCTGATAAGAATGTGAGCCCGCAACTCTTTCACCAAAACTCTGCGACAAAAAGGGGTGCCAGTGGTACCACCCAGACGAACCATACTACGTCTACCACCATAGTAATACAGGTAATTTGAGTATAATATTCTGCAAGACCCTCACAAAAAAATATTATATGTTTGATAAATCATCAAATGTTTCTTTCTACAATTCACAATGGAGTGTCATATTATGAAAATCTGAACACATGTAAGCGTTAGAATAAATTGCTACTAAAATGAAAAAAAAAATAAACAATGAATCATTTTGGTACAAATTTACGATGATTGCACATGATGAGGTCATCTCAGATAATTATAGATATTGACCAAGATAATGTATAATTCAATTTCAATTTCGAATTATGAATGTCTCATTACAATTATTACAAAAATAAATGAGCCACCAATTCTAAAAATTTTCAATGAAAATATAAATTATGTTGACACAATGTTTATATAAAATAAATAAATTGACGTACAGAGTACAATTCCATTAGTTCAGTGGCTGTCATTTCCTTCTGTTGATTAAGAGCTTTGAATTTTATTTCGTTTGGTGGAAGCGCGTCGTAAACAAATGGGCCCTGTATGGTGTCCAGGTCATGGGTGCCGATGGCAACCAGCGTCCGTTTTCTGCAGATGTTTTGATGTAGTTTATCCTGGAAGTACAAGAATTGGTGATGTTAAAAAAACGCTCTCGCTTCTACACCCATAGCCCCACATTAGGATTTACTCCTGTGTCGTGGGAACCATGGACACACAAAGAGGAATACAGAAACAGAACCAGAACAAAAACTAAATACATCATTCAGATGTCTGTCTAACTAGAGATCAAATCCAGAACCCACAATGTCTTAGACCGGTATTGTGACCACTCTGCCGCACAAGTCATCAAAACATACTGCTTAGGTGCATGGATGTAGAACGAGCCAATAAAATACAATAAATATAAAAAAACTGAAATATTATTAATAATATATTTGGATTTCACTTTATTAAATAATAAATAATAAATTTATAATTAAAAAATATATAATTTTTAATTCATTTGTACTGAAATTCAATTAAATAGTCTTTAAAACAATTTTTTTACAATCACATAACCCTTTGTTTGCCAAAATATTAATTGTAATTATTTTCATTTTATCCTCGGCTGATAGGAATTTAAATCAATGAAAGTATTTTTTTCAGAAATATGCTAAGAAAATAGTATTAAAAATAGTAATATTGATTATTGTATAGTATATTGTTAATTTGTTAGTCTACTGTATTTAATAACCTCAAGACAACACTTGCCTGTAAGTCTATAAAGCTGTTGTAGCTTTCCTTGGTGAAGGTAATGCCTTTGAGCACGGCAGCCACAGCGTACGGCCTGATCTGTGCAGTTGCTGGAGTCAGGTGTAAGGAGTAACAGTCTTCATACTTCTTTAACTTGTACTCAGGTGGATCTTTTCTATAACATAAATAAAATATAATGAATTTATGCTAATATGATGGAATACCAAACACATAAAATAATTAAGGTTATTGTATAATTATATTTAAACCGGTCACAAATTTCTATAAACACATACAATGTCATCATACAGACATATAAACAAATCAGAAAGCAGAGAACTGTATTAATGCTTCTAGACTTTCAAATAAGGTCCATCAAAGGGCTAAAAAGACATTTACTCATAAAAGTATTGTTTACTCTATGACAATTATCAAAATCATAGATTAAAAAATGCAGAATAATAAATCTTCCAAATTTCCTTTACATCTATTGAGCTCAGAATTAATATGTGATTGTATAATTCAGCAAAATAACTTATAATTATAGTTATATAAACTGAGGCTATTTACTTTCAAATACTCTTATTTATCACAACTGTATATAATTTGGATTTTCTGTAATGTTTGTTATTAAAATAACAAAAATACCCACTTCCCCTGGAAAACCAGGAGACCATTGACGAGTCCTTCAAGACATAGCAAATCATATCGGTTGGCGGGGATATCAATTCTGTACAGTATATCCTCAGATAACCCAGATCCAGCTTGTTCCCCTTGCTCCTTCATCAACATCTGCTTCTCTGTTGTCTGTAAGTAGAAAAGTTTATTATGCTTAAAACTGTAGTCACAAAATAGTCATAGGTTACTACACTATCTACACTATGACAAGTGACTTAGTGTGACTCCTTCTGGCTTAACTGTGATGACAATGCAGTGTTATAAAGATACTGCACTCTTATTTTAAGCTAACAGTAAGGCAGCAAACAATCAGGCAATGGTTCAAGGCGCAGTATATATATTGATCACTAGTCTGCATTTATAAGGGGTAGAAGTTCTGTTTGGTGACCCTTGGTATGAATTAATTTGATAATTGCATCCTTAGAGACAACAATGTACTGTGATAGATCTGAGATAGCACTTCTCTCCTCTTTGGGACTGCTTACACATGTTCATGGGTAACTAAACATATTATACAGTAATAATACTAAGTATACAAAGAAACTTTTACTTACAACTTCATCTAATTCTAATCCAAACTCGAAACACAAATCTTGGAACTCATCATCAGCTGTAAGTGAATAACTTAATTAATATAATTATAGTCATATCTATTTATTTTAAGTAAGATGTAAAGGTCTCGAATATATTGGTAAGTTTGTTATACATTTTATTATAAATTTATATCACTATTACGCTCAGAATTTAAAAGTTACAAACAGGACGTGGACGTGATAGAAATATGTTTTCTTACTGTAAGTTTTGCCGAGCGCTTCAAAAAGGACATCTCGTTTAATTGATATGGTCGGCATTTTACGACAAATGAATATTACAATACAAAGTTTTATACACAGTATATAAAATATGTCTTTTCACTCAATTCAGGATCCAATGCCGACGCAAACAAAAATTACATATTTTAGGTTAGTTGATGATAAGTTTATCAAGTTGACATTTGGCAGACAGTCTGGCAGTGGCAGCTGGAACCAAATAACAAATTATAGGTCAGTGTTGCTCATCCCGTCTCATTTATTTTCTAGACCTATTGTCTATGCATGTTGCCTAAAATTATAATGTACTGTGTGGAAGTGTCTAAGAAATTTAAAAAGTGCAAACATTTTAAACGAGCGCAGAAAATATATAGTGTTCGTATGAATAGACAGAATGATTTAGAAGTAGCGTCAATTTGGATACAACTTGGAGGCAAGGAATAAAAATAAGTCCATGCTTGTTACATGCCCATAATTATACAACTCCATAGATGTAGTATTGCACTCCATCGTTGTAGGAGTTCCATCGTAAATGAAATAGATAAAAGATCTTTAGATGGCCTTCCAATATGAAGGATAGAATATTAGATGTGTAAGATTATTTACTTTAACATATTTATCATTTATGATGATGATTCGAAATTTACTATTACATTACGTTTACTGCTTTTGCTTGGTGTCTTTAAGCTTAATTTTATTAATCTTCACGGCTATTGATTTTTAATCTTTAAATCGAATAATCAAAATGAATATAAGCATTACGCTACATATACAATCAAACTGTACTGATAAAAATATAAGAAATATTTCAAAGTATGCGTTCAATTCAGCCTATAAACTGTCAGCAGTTTTTTTTCTTCCGAAGTAAATTTTCACTAGACCAAAAGTAAACTTGCAAGTGTTTTTATTTTAAATACACCTAAAATGAATTCATACGTACATCTGCTTATTTATATCTTATTAAACAATGCTTGCTAATGATATCATTTTTAGTTTTTTTTTACAGATTCACTGATAAGTTTATTGATCACGTAATACAAGACTAAGTAGCTACATCGGACTCTCAACTTTTGCAATAGTTAAACACTATAGTTTGTATATGGGCGTCTGTTTTCAGCAATTACATGAACGAGAGAAGAGGTTGGACATAATCTTTTTGAGTTCGTATGATGTTGGGTTCAGATGGACGATGGAAATGTAAGTTATTGTTAAGAACAATAACATTATTACAATTGGTATCAGTAAATGGTGATATTATAATAATTACTTATTCTGTCTTGGCTAATTATTCGTGCGATTATTATTTATATACTTCTGAGACTAGTATTTGCACGGTTATTAATTTGTTTCTTATATGCAATGGTTCTAAACTAAGCAGTTAATAGATGCTCTTAGAACGTTATTAAGTTTATTCGGTATACAGAGAAAATCAATGTATTCATAGACAAGTTTGCATCATCATTGAGATCTAGATAGTTTTATTATTTAAATTCAATTTAAATCACGACCCTTTTATATTATGAACGCAATATTTTTGCTATTTAATACTTATTGGATAAGTAGATAATATGTAATTTAAGTTACCTTTAACATGAGTTTCATATTGGCAACACTGACGTGGTCACGTGACTCCTAGTCTGGGTTTTGCAAACGGTGAGTGGAGTGCCTTGTCATCAGTCCTTTGAGTTTTTGGATGATTTTCTTTGGAATTCTTATTCTAAGTGAGTAATTTTTGAAGAAAATTATTAGTTTAGCATGTACAAGTTTTGTTGTGATGTTTTGTTGTGATCGTGAGATGTGCTTTCATATGACGAAATTGTACCTTGTTCCGTGACTAGTGTGATATGACGCCATTTTCTTCGTGAATGCCAATTATCGAAGTTCTTCAATATTTTCTTTGTTTCTATCGCACAATAAAACGTATTCAATTGACAATTTTAAACTACAAAGTGCCTTATATTTTACTTTAAGTGAAAATACAGTGTGTGGCCCAGGCTGGCTATGCACCTATGTTGAACTATTACACGCATTTTATGCATGACACCACCTTCAGGAAGGCGTACATGCATATTAGGTACATTATTTTAATTTCTTTGTCTTTGCTTTGAAAGTAGCTACTAGATTTGTTATTAAAAGTAGTGCTATATTCATTTACTGTGAAAACACTTGTAATATCTTGATTATTTGAAAAAGTTTTTATGATCAGGCACATTCCAAGAAGAGCCTACCCTCATTCATCTTGCGTCGTGATATCATTGCTTGAGATTGTCATATCATCTTACATTAGTGTAGCGTTTTAATTTAAACTTGAATCAAATGAATATTGTTTCGAAACTTTGGAAAGGTTACGCCCGTAGCGTATCTTTCAGTTTTTTTTTATTACGACATCAGAGTCATTTTCAATCTTGTTAATACTAATTAATATCAATTTTGAAATGTTCAAAGCCTAATTACGAAGTTCAACATTTTCTATTATATGCATATTTATCAGTACATTATTGCATCATTGTATAAATTCAGATTTCAGGAACTTGCTTGTTGGTATTATTTTAGAGATGATATGTGCATGGCATAAGTTACACCTACATGAATATGTTTGTGTTGTATGTGTTTTGCATGTTATTGCAGGATCATTGAAGCATATGGTCATTTATACATATTTATAATTGAGTGAATTACATTGCTATTATTTAAACAAATTCATATTATTATGTGATCATTCTTAAGCTTTATAGTAATCACTTTCAATAGAAGCATTGTTTAAGGCTTTAAATTTATATTAGACCATATGCTACTGGTAATATGTAAATTAATTATCAATATTTAATGTTGCTACTTTATAGCATTTTTTGTTAAGTATATCTCCCATCTGTTAAATGATCACAGCTGCTAGTAATAATAACAATGTTGCAAGTAATACATACACAATGCAATCATATAAAGTTTGTTGTGTGTTTATTTGCCATGTAGAAGCAATAAAAGTATTTTTCTTCACTTCACTTAGGATAGAACATACAAAGGCTTTGTGTCTAAGTCACCGTCGCTATAAGTATTTCTTCATAAACAGCAGCATTAAGCACTGTTGTGTTTTAGTCTGAAGGTTGTGGTAAGGAAGACGAGTTTATCTGAGGTGTTCCAACTTAGACGTTGGGGATAATTGCTATGCACCTTTGGTGGAGCTCAGGTGCTTTTGTCTTATGTGGGGATGATCACTTATGTTAAACCGCTAGTTCACCTGATGATAAGTGGTCACTGCAGCTCATGGTCATTTATAATCAACCCAGATAAGATCAGTCTTGCCAGAGGTGGTCCCAGTTATGTTGCTATCCCTGAAAACTAAGTTGGAATGTCTAATATTAGTATGTGTCTCTTACCAGACCTTTCTTCATACCAGAACACGAGTAGCGCTTAATACTACTATTATTAGGCAGAAAAGGGTGTGCTACTGTTACTAGGCACAAATTTGATGAATTTATTATCACTTTCCATTAACCTGTAAATGAAATCTATTATGTGAAATGCGCAGTTGAATGTATTTTTTTAAGAGAACTGCTTTTTATTATTCAAAGTTAAAGCAACTTTATATAAGTAACAATATTGTACTGAGACTGAGAGTGGTGTTAATATTTTTTCAACTATATTCTTTAATTGTTTGCTTATTCAAATGGTCAAAGTCACTTTCAAATGATTCATATCATGTTTACATTCTGTTGATGTGTGTTTGCTTAAGTAATTACATTAATGAGCCTCTCTTTAGTACCAGATTTAAGTGCATTATTTTAGTTGTCACATACAAACAGCCTGTTTCAATTGTTGTAACCGTACAGGTGGTGCAACCATTCATTGTGATGCCGGTGGATGCTGACCTCAACCGCACAGACGTGGTGTCGCCTGGTTGTGAGCTGAAGGGCCTCCGCACTTGGAAAGACATTTGTTTGGTACGGAATTCGCTTTTTCAACATCAGGTATGTACATACCGCTTCATCCTCATTGTTCATCTTAAGTACCATTGGATTTATTAAGAAAAGGACAGAAAAGTAATACATATTTTTTTTCTATATTGTTATTGGTGTTGATATTTGTTGGGATGTTTATGGTCATACTAATAAATTAGAGTAGAGCCGTTCACCATTTGATATATATGTGAATATGATAATATTTTCAATAGTAATAATATTTCTTATTCATATATCATTTAGGTACATTATATGTTAATTCATTATATACATTAACCCTACATAAGCCGTGGTATACATCATTATTCACCTTCAACTCATTATGCACAGTTAAATGAGAAAGCTATAATCTGTCATGCTTTTCAAGTGGTCTTCCATGTCATTCCATACCAGGAATGTTATGGGACACAATAAGCTTTACTAAAACTTATGTATGTGCAAAATAAAAAACTTAACCAGCACCATTATATCCTATTAGAATAATTTGAATGTTTTATACATTCAAATTATTTCTTATAGAAGTAATATCTAATTTAATAGTTTTCACCTAACCAAGTTTGCATATATGACTTTTTTTTTTCAAATCATAACCTATTATGTATTTTTTTTACTTAAAAATTACTTAAAAAGTAATATTCAAAATTGAAACTATCTGAAAATATCAGATCATCCAAAATAAAACAAAATATGTAACCATATATGAAACCAGTATATTATTCTTTATAGCATGTCTCTATCCAGCACCATACTATTGATAACATCCCCAATTCTGAGCAAATGTAGTAAATGTTTCTGTTTTCTATCGCTGTTAATGCAGATGCTAAAATCCCTTGCTTATCTTGCTTATTTCTACATATGGTAAAAGTTTTTAACCTTAGTCCTGTTAGACCTTATGAGATTTGATCCCCTAGTCATGACATATGACTCTTAATTTCGGGTGCGCACAATGTTGGTTAACATTGCACGTAACAAATACGGCGAAACGTATTTTTTTTGTTGTTGTAAAGCACAAGCTGATGCAAGATAAATTCTCATATTATAAATTCGATTTCGAATTTCAAAACCTCATCATTACTTTTAATCCCGTAACTATTAATGTCGTGTTTTGTTCTTGTATTACTTTTTAAACAACTGCAGGCTTATGCCAAGCATGTGCCAGTGTTGTCTGGATAATTTGAAAGCGTCACAAAGTCCTTTGTGGAGGAAATCCACAATCCCTCAGTCACAAAGGACTATAAGTTCATTACTTCATTTCCTGAAGTACTTCTTTGTGTGTTATTTATAGTTATGTATAAACACTCTTAATTATCGCGTAATTGTTAAACAAATCATCTCCTTTCTTTATTTTTCGCGGACATTAACAAGTTGCTTTATCTTGTCTTTAGTCTATTATCGGCGTCGTTTTAGACAACTGTTTATTTGTATATGCTGTAGACTTCGTAACAATACTACAAATTGACAAGGCTGGTTGTTCTCTTGGCCAATTTCTTTCACTGCAATTAACGTTTCAACCTTTGCCGGTGCCAACTATTTAAGTAGTTATACTGATGCCACCGAAATCACGTGTTCTGTAGTGTAATCATACATATTAAACTATGTGTTTCGGTCTTTACTTCCACGTGTTTTTATTTCATTGACCTTCCATTAGATCTCTTTGTCTATCGTTTCGCGCACGTTGCCAGACAAAAGCATGGTTGTTTAGTTTCGATATTCGATTCGATCTGGAGGAACTCAGGTAATGGTAGCGGCGATCGTTGTTTGTGAGATTGGGAGAGTAAAGAAAGTCGCAATACGGTGCTGAGCGCGTGGCTCGGCAGCGGAGGTCAGCGCCCCGGCCCAGGACTAATTTGGGGGAGATCGACGACTCGTGCCGTCGTCGCGGCTTTGTCCGCGTTCGTCGTCTTCGCTATTCCAGCCGATGCTCTCGGGTTCGTTTTTCTTTGTTATTTTAGTAAATATATTCTTTGTAAACTAAATATTCAGTTTATCAACTAATCGTGACCGTTATTTACGTATGTTTAAACGGTCAATTGTCTATTTTATACGTACGGCTCTGCCCGTATGACTGTTCAATTGAAATTGGAATTTATAACAGCCTAGAATTTATTTCGGTAATTATCGTAACATTAATACGGCGCTGACGTCATATAAGAATGCACTTATAATTTAGGAAAGCGGTGATTCATACAGCGTTGTGTTGTGTTCTCATGCTTGAGTCATCGACCCTTCTCCGTAATTTCTAATAGTTCAATTTGTGGCGTTAAAGTGTTTACTTTTTTTTTACGTGGAATAGTATGGATACGTATGCATCGCGATTCGCTCTCGTATCGTCGATTTGATTGGAAGAGTGTTGTTGTGTGACGAGATAGCGGGCGTGTGTTTATCAGCTAGCTGGCGGTGGCTTGTTTGTATTGGTAAGTGCGTGAGCGTGTGAATAGAGTGACGCGAATAGTGGCTGGCGGGCAGCGCGACCGCTGCTCGATCTGTGCGGAGCCGCCGCGGTGCGAGGGGCTCGTTCAGTTCACGTCGTCTCGCCGTGCGCGTCGGAGCTCGTTCGTTGCCGCGAGGCCGATGCGCCTTAACGATTCAGTGCACTTTTATATCGGGTGCAACTAATGCATCTTATCTACATAGATAATAGTGCGAATTAGTGCGCCTCCCTCTTGCAAAACGTAATATGTGATTGTGATATAGTTCGGTGCGTTCGTGAAGGTTTCAATCGTGTCTTCAACGTGGCCATGGGTTCTTATTCTTGCCTGAAGGTAATGTCGGTTGTGGTCGAATATGTGATGTTTTTGTGTGCGTCTGTGTCGTTGGGTGTATCTGAGTGGAGGCTGTGCGAGGCCACCTAGACGAGGCTGTTTGAAGGCCGTCGGCTCGACCTTGGTATCAGGTCAATGTCCTCGTGCGTTTTAGAACTTTTATGCCATTTTTTTATATATGTAGATCATTTTAAGCAAAATAACAATAGTATTTTTATAATACTATGTCTTGATAACGTTTACCGTTATACTGATTACAAAGTGCGCAGTTCTTACTAAGAGTGTTAGTTCATTAATCTCTGTAATAACCTATCTGATAGGAAACTTAGGCATATGTTACGTTGTTTCTATTATGTGTATACTAAGCAATATGTTAGAAACATAAAATTGTACTTTGCATCTGTTAATTAATGATAATGCTGTTTGTGAATTCTTTCCTCGTTTCTGTTATTGTTTTGGATTAGTAACAATGATGACAATTGCTAGGGTTAGTGGAGACGTAGATAATTTTGTGAGTTTATCATTACATTAATGCTGCTGTATCATCGTAATAGCTAATAAAAACAAAACCATATAGTTCTTAAAAAGTGATTTCGTAGGAGTCTTTCTCACGAGAAAACAGACAACATACGCCATCAATAATAAACACAATATTTTCATTATACATAATTAGCATGAACAAAATTTGAATTAGTTATTGAGCTGGGAAATTTAAGCCGAATTAATCGACGTTAAGATAGGCAATCATCTCGTTTATAATTATTCGTTAATGTGATGATTAAGTTTTACGCTAAAAAGTTATTGAGGTTAAATAAGAATAAGAAAACGTTTCCTGTAACGTTTGAATAAAATAAAATATTTTTTTTTTATAATTAAGCCGAATAGATAGACAGTAAATCGTGCATAACATACCATTGTAATTGGAATATGAGTACAGACTTCCATTTTACTATGGGACACTGGGATCCTATTAGAGCTATCTTTTTTAACTAATTTATACCTGTATACATGTAAATTTTAATAATGATTGATCGGCGCGCTCATTGCTTAGTAACTCTGGCGTACCGCAAGCGATATGTCAATGTCAAATAACTTATATTCTAGAGACGCAAAATGATAGGTAACATGAAGTGCGGTCGGCCCTTGGATGGGTGACCGCTAATGACAAATTTTTCATTAGCATTTCCATGCTTCGTAGCGCACGTTAACGGCATATGGTGTCGAGCCAAACGATAATAAATGAATATTTGCTTCGAAATGAGTTGGAATATGTATATAAGCTGAATATGTATGTACCTAAGCAGCTTACATATTATTATGTAAAGTGTAGAAAATATTTTATTGATAATTACTTTTAGATTGGTTCTTTGTCATTATAATTGATCTATGCATTATGAAAATATTAAAAAGTACAAATATTATAATCATCTTAATTTCGAGTTAAATCGAGTACTAACTGGTAAATCTGTAAACAATGGAATGTTATTATCTACTTGCTTTGTAAGCCAGTGTTTGTTTCGTAAATTATTATTTTAATTAATGAAACACATTATAATTATTTCAGAGAATTCTGTTTAATCTGTACATAAACGGGTGCAGCAATCTTTGTTTTTCAGACAATAACGAATCGCGTCCATTGTGCTCAATCGAAGCAACTGAAAGAGAGAGCAATATGTAGAGCGTCGGCCACAGCTGTGTCCGCGCTGCGTGTGCGCGATCAGCTGACGCGCCGCGGCGGCCATCTTGCCGTGCGTGTTCCATTGTCGGAGCGTCATTGTGCACGTTTGTGACGCACTCCTTCAAATGCTAATGTCATTGTCCTTCTCGTCCTGCTTACGGGCTTTGTGATACGAACAAACCTGCTGAATCAGCGGCGGATACAGAATCACACTTCCATATTGCGAAATATTCGGACATTTTCTGAGGTTCTGGGCTTATCTATTTTCGTTGTGTCCTTTACATAGACAAGCGTTTGATATGCGGGGGCGCAGTCGATATTCACATACGTTCGTATATTTTATCGAATTAACATCAAGTAACAATTTTATCGACCTTGTTCTCGACATTGGCTGTTGTGGTGTTTCCGCGTAGTGTTTATTTTTTTTTTGTTGATATCATTGAATACCATCAAACAAGATTCAAGGTTTCTTCACACATATGCAAGTACAATTTACAACTCGCGAGAAGTCTGTTTAAATACAATTTCGTATTGCCAATGTCAGTTCTAATGAGGTTAATAGAGTCGTCTGTTTATAATATTTCTAAATGTATTCATTTATAACACGATTATGATATTGTATTTACAATGTTATATGTATGATTCTGAGGGATTTCCTTAGTAGTGCACGATTTTTTGCCTGTTACCGTTACAGTTACCGTTGGTCGAGTGGTCAGACCTGTATTTTGTCTCGACCGCTTAAATTTGATCAATTGAGTGGTTGATAAGATTCTTGAGTGGTGTGGTAGTTGGATGTTCGACCTATATTCTGTTCGTGGGAGGCGGCTCGATCCGTTCTTAATGTGCTGCCGTATTATTAAATTAGGGCGCTATACGTTTTGGGCACCGTTCTAAGTAGGCCGACGTTAATAGAAAAATGTGTTATAATTTCTTACATCGTTTCAAGTCGATTATCGATATCTTCTCACAGTTTCCTCATTACTCCTGTAGCTTTATATTTCCTGCCACTCGAGGCTGCCGTGCCAATGGATGAACATTGCTAGACCCGAGTTTAGCTGCGAGACAATGTATTCGTTCCACTAGAGTTCCCATCGGATACCTCAGTTTTCGTAGTTACCTTTGTCGAAAAGTAACAATCATATTTTTTGTATTGCCTTGGGAATTCAAGTCTTAGAAATTACCTGTGAACTTTCGAGAAGCTGAAGCGTATTCAAAGTTTATTCTTGCGAGTTTTTGTACAAAGAAAAATATACAAATCAAATCCAAAGCGAATACGACGCCAGGGGTGGACACATGTGCACCATGGGAGATTGAGGCGGTGTCGGCGTTGACTCCGGCACATGTGTTTAGTATCATCTGTAGGGAGTTGGAGGTGTGTTGTGTCGGTGCAACGGCGAAGCGGGTCGCGCTCGGATTGCGTAGCGAACACTCGGCAACTGGGTCAACGGGGCACGGCGCGGTGCGGCGCACACCAGGCGCTAACACAAACATACACACATAGATACTAACACAAATGCGCGAACAGAAAACTTATAGACGGGGCTTAATGGCTCGCACTATCATAGATGTTATCGCATCCTGTACTGTAGTCTTACTGGTTGATATGCTCCAAGAGTCAAACGTTTCTCGAATGAGATTGTTTCTTCATATTGAAACATCGAAATTAACGCTTACTTAACGCGTTACTAAGCGCGCATAAAAAAAACAATGCCTCTTATCATCTATTCAATTTTAGTTAACGTTTCAATGTATTTAATTTAGTCAGTCGATTATATTGTTGTAGAATTGTAATCGAACATCACGTTTTCGACTAATCGAGTGGTCGCCTTGGCACACTTATTTCGTGCCGATATTGCGAACCATTAATTTTTATTTTAACCGCTGTTCCTGTCAGTATGTGCAATACTAGTTTTTCTAGTAGACAGAAATTGATTTCAGTTGCGTTTTAGTACATTTTATTTACGAATCGATTATTTCCCAATTGTTCAGTTAATAATTGATTCGGTAACTACATACAAACAATTTTAGTCGAGTTATGCGGTGTCATTGGAGGGGACTACACGGACGCTGTAGCGATAGCTAACGTAGGACCCTGACCTGAATTGCCAAACGTCGAGAAAATTACCGCGATGGCGTTGAATTTTGTGGATCTTAATAAGTTTGGTGGTTTTTCCGTCATTGCTGGGTGATCTTGTTTGCACTTCTTTCTAAAGAAGTTGTCTTGTTAATAGTATTCAGAATTTCCTCGTCGTTCGTCTCATTTGTTACATAAATTGTTTGTTTTTTACGTAATCTAGATTTATTCACGTTCAAGCAATTTACACGAAACTTTTTAGAACTAACCAATTTCGACGGGTAATTCCCAGTCTGTGAACCATTAATCATTAACGCATTTAGCGTTATCTGTAACAAAGTATTTTTCATTTTAGTAGATAAAATCCTATTTGTAGTTTTTAACTTTAAATCGTATTATTTAGGGAAACTTACTGGGGGAACGTACTTCTCAAGAACCCTAATAAGATAACTGCGTTTAAGTGCAGGCGTGGCCTTCGTTTACAGTCTTACTACACGCGCAAATTGAATAAGGTAGTCTCGTTGCAAAATATTTGTGAACAATATTAAACCTTGTAGCTTAATGCAAAAGTAGTGCGTTGTACGTTACATTGTTTGGCGATGATACATTTAAAAAATGCGTAGTAGACGAATCGAGAGTTTCGATTTACGCGTTCATGTCGCATCGGTCTTAATGGTTTTGAGTGTGAGGCTGAATGTGTTTGATCTTTGCCCCGTCTGTTCGTAGCAACAAAGCGACGTACACGGAATGTGCATACGTCGGTTGGTGACGGATGCAGTGCAACATAACGTAACTGCAACGTGACCTGCAGGGGACTTGGTAAACTGTGTGTGTGTGGGTTGGTAAACTGTACATAAGGTTGTTGTGTGTTTATTTGAAGCTAATGATATTTTAACTAAGTGATATCGAAAACGCTGCTAAGTATGACTCATACAGAACCGTTTTATTTTTTTTATACTAGGTTCGCGACATGAAAATATCTGAAGGATGTCGCCTATCTAATTTGTTCCTTATTATTACAAGTGGCTACGTCATTATAAATATACGCAAAAAAATTGTATTAAATTCACTAAAATATCCTTAAATGCAATCAAATCTCGAAATGGTATTGATAAACAAATCGATACAATACAAAATGTGCGTCTGTAAGGGCACATTGAGATAAAAGTGGGAATAACCTGTAGGATCACAAGTGCATTCACGTGTCGGGCGGGGAGTTGATGCGCGGGCGTTGGACCGCGCCGCGCACCCCTCCCGGTCGATGACTCTCCCAACTGTGGCGTGGCTAACGACCTTATTATCACTCACTCGCTATTATTGCCCTAATTGGTAGGGCGATGTGGATCCCGTAATGTTTTACACTATGTGGTACACTTCGCTATCAATGCATGTGGTGTCGTTGGACGCTTCCAGTGCAATCGATGACGCACGTTAAATTCGTATCGTTTAAAGCTGATATCAGCAAGATGGATGATTAACATAAAGTTTATGTTTAAAAGCTAGCTGTGCCCCGCGGGTTCACATAACATAAAAAAAAAAAAACAAAGAAACAAACATAGCGTTATGATATATAGCCTTAGTCACAAAAATATTTTTTCATTTCGAACCAGTAGTTGCTGAGATCAGCCAAAAAAGCTTCAGATTTATAATATCAAAAATGAAAAAATAGATTATTACACTTGATAAGTAGCAACGGGTCTTTTGGTCCAAGAATGTTTCAATAACTAGACATTACAATACAATGATAATCACGCGATGCCATTGGATGCTGGCAGCGGAACTCGTGAGTCACGGCGCACTTTGAACTTGTGACCTAGGTTTAATCTAATGGTGACAGTTCTGTTTTAAAATTGAATATATATATCCATTTTGTCCCTAATTGAAGTCCGATTTTTAGATATTGTTAATTTAATAATATAAAAGATTTTCTGTCCGAATGTGAATAGTCACACATTCAATACGAGTATCACTATTGAAAGTGTTATTCACAACGCAAAATTCAATAGTCGCTTAGCTTTCCGTAAAGTGATATTGACAAAGTATTTAAAAATGAAAGTAAATCAGGAATCCTGAGAAAAACTCTTTGAGAATAGCATTCTAAAATCCGTCGTTCAACGGCAGATGTACAATAGGGACAAACTCACGAAGGCATGTCCCTAAACTAGAATATCCTGTATCGTGTGCTTCTTGGAGCTTTTGTTGTCACGAACAATGAGTTTTATCCCAATTCGAAATACGAAGTATTTACGTGAAGTACTTCAGTAATAAATTATCGTGACATTTTAGAACGTGTTTGTCTTTAAATACTTTGTTATCTGGATATATTTGCATGGACGTGATTATTTTTACAATTAACGAACTGATATGCTAAGAAATCTAAGATATAAAATTAATAGTTATATTTAATGTAGTAGTGGTCGCGAGCGTTCAGGAGAAGCATATTATATTATGATACTTGAGCAGTGATAGCCGAATGGTTAAAACTCGGCCTCTCAATCGAGGGTCCGAGGTTCGAATCCCAGGCACGCACCACT
>DWLI01001230.1:0-16401 GCA_018249915.1 Cecropterus dorantes dorantes | reverse complement strand
CCGCGCCGCGCGCGTGGCGCCCGCCGCCCTGCGCTGAGCCCGCGCCCGCCCGCACCGCCTCACCCGCGTCACCCCGCGTCACGCGCGTCACCCGCGGCGACACGAGCTCTGCGCCGTGACGTCACGACCTGTACACCGCGCCCGCGGCGCTAGCGTCACGTCATAGACTGCTGCGTGTTCGTGACGACATATTCCGTGCTGTGCTGCGTTGCAGTTCGTGATTTCTATCATGTGATGTCGTATAGTAGGTACAAGCAGCGCGCTCCGGTGACGTCACTGACTATGGAACTAGCGCCTCAGGCCAAGTGACGTCACGGATTACCGCACTGCACATCGCAGTTCACGAACTGTGCTGCAACGCCGCGCGTTGCATGACGTCACGGACCGTGCCACGCACGTTGCGCTGCGTGATGTCACGAGCTGTCTCGCGTCACCCGCGTGACGTCACAGACTAAGTGAAAGTTAGTTCGGAATATTTATTCCAAGTGACTACTGTAGTGCTTATCAAACTTCTTCTAAGTGTAGCTGTTTACGAAACTACTACGAATAATGAAATTCAATTTCTTTGTATTGTTGGCGACGCGTGAAAACCTCTGCTCAATAAAATAAAACTTTTTCGACGAAAATTCAATAATACGAGGTTTTCATGCATTGACGATGTGTTAACGATGTATTTCTAAACATGTTTATTGATTTCTAGAAATGTTAGCGTATCTGGCCGTTTCTAATGTGTTTGTATATCTGGTTATTCCTAAAGAAATATATCTATTTCTAGCGATTTCTAGTAATATGTACGTATGTATATGTAGTAATTTATAACGATGTTTATCTATTACTAGCAATTTCTGAAAGTGTCATATGTGTGTATTATAATAATTGTATAATTAGGGTTGTATAGTATGTATAATTAGATGAAAATAATTAGATCGACATGTCGTAGCATATATAAATTGTTTTATGGAAAAGTAATCAAAAATAGCATAGTATGTGTAACAAGGATCGCTAATCTAAAATATTTGTTTTTATTCCTTATTAAATCAAATTATACATAGCCATATTTATAACATAGACGCTATGCATTAGCTACGAACACATTAGCATACGTAGACAGGTATTTGTAAAAGAAGTCTGAACATTTTTCTCCCAAAATGATAATTTGATCGAAAAACTACAAATAAAAAAAATTACATTTTTTTTTTAATTTAAAACTAAATGAATTATCTTCCTTAGTTTCTATAATAAATATTCTGAATTAACTTAGTTACAACGAACATCATTTCATCACAATTTATTTTTATCCACCAAATATTAATATGTAGGATTAAGAGACATAAAAGGAAATGTTTCGGGACAAAAGAGCAATAATTAATATGTACATTATACAGTAGAGTTTAGAAATAACATACGAAGACCAGGCCGCGCCTCGCGCGGAGTGTAGATAAATATAATAAATTAATAAATAAAATACAATATATTTTCATTACCATACTTGATGTGATTTAAACCAAAAAAATATATAAATATAATAGTCGACACTTATGTAAATAAAACGCATTGTTTATACAAGTAAAGTAAAATACAATTTTATTTCCATTTCTAATAAACTAGAAGTAGGTTCGTCGTGAATTTTAATTAAATTAGAATGTTCTTTAAAGAAAAATGTGCCTTGGAACGTTTTATGAATAGATTACGTATAGTTACTTACCTTCTGGCCTGTAAAATTGACTAGTGTAAATACATTCCGTAGAATATAAGTGAAAGATTTGTTCCCTCAGTGAAGAAACTCGGGCCTATTTAGAGTTACTCGGGCCTATTTAGAGTTGCCCGAGCGAAGAGCCTTTCAGGTGGAAATCAAAACATTTTATTCAGAAATTTCGTTTTAAGAGCCTAACTTACTGAGTGTACTCGCTGAAATGGGTACAAGTAGGTATTGACGACTCGGGCTCTATTTTAAAATGTAAAAGTATATAATTTTATATATATATAAAAATATAAAAAGTTTGTTGTAAAATTAAGTGATTTAGCAGTTACCGTATTTATAGTAAAGTTTTAGAAATGAATAATAATAATAATAAAAATAATAATTTTGTAAATGTATTATGTATAAAAACGATAAGTATTTTCTTCACTGAGTGTAACATCTCTTTGAAACATTTTGTAGAATTTGGCAAACGATTTTTCATTGAACAGTATTGTACAATAAATAAAGATCTACAATTTTATTAAATGAAAATATTCATAACTTATTAAGTTTATTAAGGCAGCTGGATAATTTATAGATATTGTAACAATTGCTATATGAAATTCATTTAAAATGATTGACTTTTCAAATATAAAAATAATGTTTTCATGTGATATAACCATTTTCATATTTTACAGATAAGTTTTTTTAGAGGTGGAATTACCTTCTAAAATCAGGAATAAGGTAATGTGTACTAATTACATATGGCAATATTTACAATTTCTGTTATTTGTTAGTAAATATAGACGGTTTTAAAAAAGATTGAAAATTACATTATCTATTCATCAATTATTGATCTCATTGAATATTATTTCTTTCGCTGTTTGGTTTTAAAAAAATGATTATATTATCAAGAAAAATACCTGCTACATACAATATGTAATCCAATTATGCTACAGAAATTGAATCAAACAATTCCATATGAAAATAAAGATTGGTGTAAATTTTCATTATAAATGCTTCCTTTTCGTATTATACATTTCACTATCTATTATTCTTAAATAGAATAATAATGTGAAATGTACAATGCAATAATTATTTTAATTTCGTTATTTTGGTTCAAAATAATGATAATAATTTTCTTATTTAAAATTACGGATCGAAAGAATTTAATTGTTGGCAAAATGTTTTATTTTAGTTCAAGAGGCAGGTTTACATTTATGCAAAACATTGCATATCAAAAAACGTATTTAACGCAAAATATTATATTGAACTGCCATTTCATGACAAAATGAGAAATGTTGAAGAGATCACTCTATGATAATATGAGAAATATTAAAGAAATATTATGGCAAAAAACACATTACTTAACTTAAGTAATACATTGCGTGTTTTCTATTGGCAATGAAAACGACATATTGAACATACTGCAATGGACTGCGTAATGTAAACTGTTATCATACGTAGAGTGATAGGTGGTATTTGCTCAGACAAACGTGATGCATATGAACTTTCTTCATCCTATAGCCTTTTAATAAAATATTTAGAACAACAAGAATGTGATTAGATTTGTAAATAATATAAATAAAAAGACCAATGATACATTGTTTTTTTTCATCCCTTTAACCTGATGAACTGTACCTGATGAATTGGGTGTTGGATGTAGGTGGATGAAGTGTGTACTACCGACTCAATTTAATATGACGTCCTTAGTCCTCGGGAGTAGCAACGAAAGTCATTGACACCAGATACCTTGTCCATGGGCGGCAGCGACACTTACCTTCAGTTGAACTGCATGCTTGTTTGCTACTGCTGGAGTTTGCGTACCTACCCTGAGGCGGTAACCATGCCGCGTTACGAAGCAGACACCATACCAGTCTGACATGTAGCGCTTTCTGGGTTAATTCAACGGCCACGCTCATGTCTAAATGATCTATTTATATTACTGTTCTAGATATGCGTCTTTGTGTTTCTATAACACAGGAAATACCCTAGGGGCAATGCATATTTTTATGTTTTTCGAAAGGAAATACAAATCTTGTCCTCGGCAGTTATAAGCTTTTACGATAAGGTTTCACTCATTGTTATAACTGAGTCACCAAATCGCATTCATTAATTATTTTATTTTGGACGAACTGATTTGACGAATCCTAATACTAGGTTAACCCATCATTCGCACCCGCCAAAGCATAAATATGGAATAGGTTAGGTTATCTAGTAATTATATAGTACCCCATAAACCCCATAAAATATAAAATCTTGTTTAAATCGTTATGTTTGCAATGGACCGCCAACAGTTTTATTTTACTTTGAGGCAGCAGTTGGCAACCCGCGGGGTTGCTATCCTTTCCTTGCGGCCTGCGGATCTTCCTACAACCTGTATTTACAGCCCAAAGACTTAGATACAACCTGATTTATCGCACGTGTTATTTAATTTTCTGCGTTAACTTTTTTCAGAAACGTTTTATGCCCGGGTTTTAATTGCCGCCGACAAATTTACAGAAAACTTTTTGCTATTCTCGTCCCACTTGTTTAGGCCGACAAATGGCGGCAAAACTTTGTGGCCCGCGTTGCCATGAGGTTGCCAACCACTGCTTTAAATGAACGTTCAATGTAAAACTTTTGAACAGCGGATGCCTTCAAGCTAAATATAAAGTTAACAATTGTGCTCATTTTGTAATGGCAGTACAAAGTAAACGTAATTAAACATTTTCCTTTGGCGAGTAATGTTGGGGAGTCTTTGATGTTTGCTTGCGGTTTAGCAAAGTTTTAATTCTAACGACAAGACTTGCTATTTAATTATTAAAATTATTATAGGCTGCAAACCATTTTCGTTTCATTGGACACGGTAGTACATTGCTGAATCCCATATTTAAAACGAGCTATGGTCGATCGAACTGTATGTTTCTGAACGATCTTAAATGAGCTAGATTTTTTTGTTGATAGGTACTCTGTGGCGGTACTGATTACATTCTATTAAATTATTAAATACTTATTTTATTTAATAACAATAGCAACGGTTATACAATTGAAAAAATACTAAAATGATGTAACTGTGCTTTGATAAATCTAGAGGCACCCAATGACCCGAAGGAATATAATCAGACTTAAATTACTTAAATATTTGACTAGATTAACGTAATATGACTTTTTTGAGAAACTTAGGGCTGCAAAATCAGTAAGCATCAATTTTTTATACACTTGGCCCTTTGTGGTAGAACCCCTTAGTCGGAAGAGTCAATAAGAAGGCATGCTTATCCAAGATGTTCCAACATAGTCCTCTGGGGTAGCAACGCACCTGTGGCCAACCCTAGGTAAGACTCTGATCTTATCTAGGGTTGATTATTGATGTCCATGAGCGGCCGCTTTCTATCAGGTGGACTGCATGCTCGTTTGCTACTTCTATATGTATAAAAACGTACCACTGCTCTCCTTACACGTTAATTTTAAACGCCTCGTAACGTCCCTAATTTGTATGGCATATTCGAAATGGCCTGCCATTGTAACCCAGCTTCGAATAGCGCCATAAATCAAAAACGTCAAACGCAGAGGCAATTCGACCCCGCCGGCGCAATCCACATGGTGAATTACAAGCTGTTCTAAATCATTGAATGGTCAATAGGTGTGGCAGTTTCACCGTCGAATATTGCACAAATACTTCTACGCTTTTAAAATAATATAGAATTACCTTGGAACAATATTCTACGCGTCTAAAATAATGTAACATTATCTTGGAACTAGATTATATTCAACATGTAAGCAATAATTTATATTGATGTATTGCTAATATATTATATCAGGCGTTCAAACGATTCATTAGAAATTTCATTTCATATCACAATAAAATTATCACCGATCTCTCTGTACTTTGACAAACATTTCAAACAAATAAATATGAGTATCGGAATCATCGCAGGAATATATACAATACAATAAGTCAGAGCAAATATAAAACCTCCTCGGTTTAGAAGTCGGTTACAAAGAAAACACATTATTCTCTTATACTATTTTCTACGCTTCCTTTGCGAATGAATAACGGCGGACATGTATTTATATTATATTTTTTTCTGTTCTAAAACTATTATTCCTCGTCAGTTCCACTTACTAGGTCACAACGGCTTGATTTCTATGGATTAAAAAACACGCTTTATACACTCATAGGCCCCGCATTAGGATTTTCTCCTGTATCGCGGATGCCATGGACACACAAAGACGTATACACGGACACCCAGACCCAGAACAAAAATCTAAATTTATCATTTCACTCGATACTGAATAAAATAAAACAAACAAACATAGCGTTATGTTATATAGCCTTCCTTAATAAATGGACAATTCAATAAAAAAAGATTTTTTAAATTCGAATCAGTAGTTCCTGAGATTAGATTATTTATAACATTATAAAAGTAAAAAGGTAATAAGTAAAGATTTGTGATTAACCTCAAGAATACGTTACGTTTACGAATAAGTTACGTGACGATATACTTCGAAGATATTAGATTAAGCTGATCTGAACTGAAGCGCACGTAGTAACACATAACAGCTAAAGTATCGCGAGGAAAACATAGGTAGGTACAGAACATACTTTTATTTAGACTGAAACAGCAAACATGCATGCAGTCCACCTGATGGCAAATGGTTACTACTGCCTATGGACATCTGTAAGCAACTTCATAAAAAACAGGAGTCCTATGGTAGCCTCATACATAAGTGAGCAATATACGTAATATTACACGCTAGAAATAGGTGTGGCGGTGGTACTTCCCCGATCGAACTATACTGGTTCTACCACATGGTAAATGGTCAATAGTTTATTACTGGGCTATGTTTTATTCGCTTGATTTATTTGACACATATAAACGGGAGATGGACTAACGCCGCGTATGTCGACTCAACTCCGTCTTTACGAGATGAACGCTTTTATGACCATCTTATTTCTTTATTAAAACGGATTTCGCAAGTTAGTTTTATTTACACTTGGTTTCTTGTTTACCTATGGCAGTATTATCTACATCGAGTTGATTAAAGCGTCATAGACTGTGATTCTATACGTTACTTTTAATATACCTACCGTATTTAATTCTTCCTAACAAGTCTATGTAATTTCGCTTGCGATGTAATACATCGTGGGACATATAAGAGCAAAAGCAGTATAAAAACGAATGTTTATACAGATCGGAGTTAAATAGAACTAATCTGAAATGTCCATAAGCATGAGCCATGTTTGCCGCAAATGATGAAGACAAATAATCGCATAAAACATTGTCTAACTATTCTACGAAATATCCGAAGAAAATTGATTCAAAACAAATTAACTGAAGAACAATTTGCTTAACATTGTTAAAAAGTCTAAAACTTTAAAGTTCTATACCAAAGTTTGTCAAAATTCGATAACAACGTAAAATTACGTTATAAGGTTATTAAATTACTCAGAAAACTTCGAATTTATTTGAAGACAAAATAAAATTCATCGGAAATTACTTTCCAAATGAGTGCGTGCTGAAATCGAACGATGTTAATTTGTATGTACCTAGCACGGCAAATGATTCACACACATGCCTCGATTAATCTCGTTTAAGTATAAAACGTAAGTAATATGTAACAAAGTATGCCGTAAAGTTGATTTTATTAATCTTTTAAATCCTTAAATTTGATAATTTAAACCCAACAAACACACAAACATCATCATCATCAAGCCATTATTGTCCCACTGCTGGGCACGGGTCTTCCCTCAGAATGAGAGAGTTTTAGGAAATGAAAGTTTGTATGAAAGTCCCTCAATGTTAATGCAAGCTCAATGATACTTAATATTTAGCATAGTGATTAGATATAATGGAATATTTTTTTCACCATTTTTGGAAAATTAACTCTAAAGAAAAATATATTTTTATCAAACAAGTCGTATCGTGGGGTGTTTTTGAGATATTTTATAAAGCTATAAATAACCTGCTAATACTCCATGCATTTTTATGATAAAATGATTATTTTCGATTTTTTAGTTCTGCTAGTAACAAACACATGATTTTTAATTTTTTAAACTATTATTGATTTTTAGAGAACACTTAGGTGTGCAGGTTTGCCCACGATATTATCCTTCACTGTAAAGCAGTGATAATTAATTTTTAATACGCACATATTTTTAGAAAAATCAGTGGCTTGGTATTCGAACCTCAGACCCTCGATTAAGAGATCTACATACACATAATACATACATACATACATACATAGTCCTACGGACGTAGTCGCGTAAAAATAAATATTGTTTTGTATATTAATGGAAAACTGGTTAGATTTTTTATATTATCAATTACAGACATATTGTATGGAACAGTTCAATATCAATTTCGTTTCGTGTTAAGATCTACCGCATACTATTATATTTATCGATCAAATAGTTTCGTCGAGTTGTGTCAAGTTTAGATACATAGCGATAATGCCCATGCAGTCCAGTCGTTATCGATTTATGTACTATTTTCTAGTTTCACTATTGACCAGTCGTCTGTGAACAGTCGCGTTTCGATTGTTTAGTCGGGGCAAAAAATACACATTGCATTATCGCTCGATACATGTAAAATGTGATCTAGGTCGAACCGCCGTTTCCAGGCGCATCAGAACCTTGCTTTGCGAGCAATCGTAAGGGCTGGTCGCTACTTCAGGAACGACGTGGTGAGGCGCGACCTCAAGACGGCCGAGGAGTTTGTGGTCCGACTCGCACGTTCAATGTATGAACGGGCAGAGGGCGGACCACAGTCACACCTAAAGGGATTCGCGCCCCTACACGGTCGAACACCTGGGGGGCGGCCGCGAGATCTCTCAGGCTTCCTGGAGTACCAAGAGTACAACCGTCGGCTTGTTAGTCCACGACGCAGTAGTCCAAACCACCCACTAAACAGTGGGGATGGTAAATATCTTTCACATTTGTAAATTATATCACAATGTTTTTTTTAACATTGTATATTAACATTATATATTTGTTAAGGATCCAGGAGGTATTCGATCTCTTAGAGAATTGCCCGGGTAAATAATCGGGTATCCCTCGAGGCTCGAACTTCCTAGCCCAACCGCCCTTATGTTGACTTAACCGTAGCATATGAATAACCGAAGGGTAAGACGTCCCCATTGTTATTATTATTAGGCACAATGTGATTTTGTGATTTTTTAATTACAAGCAACTACCTATCTATTTCGTAATGCGAATCGACAGATTTATGTATACCTTTAACATATAACTAAGTATTTGTTCAAACAAAAGGTATGCGCTATGAAAGCCATCAACACATCATCCTTATGAAGTGATTCAAACCCTATCCCTTCGAGCAGGTGCAAATTATATACTTCCCAGCACACAGTTCGACACAACGTTATCGAGAACTCTTGGGCATATTTGTAAGTTTCCTCGCATATAACCAAATATAATCTAGTAAAAAGAGAACCTCAATTTTTTAACTAGGCTCAACCTCTGCCTCCACCGTGAATCCAACTTTCATACCACTGTGTTGAACACTAACATAGTATACCATTGTCGAATAATTTTAAATTAGGTAGTGTATTCACAATATTCAGATTACATTAGTATTATTGAAATAAACAGAAAATGGAGTCATTTCAAAGTTGTAAGTCCGTGAACAGAATAGTTCAGCGACAAGGAATGATATTCACGTTCTATAAAATACTTTCAATGCCACGGGGTAAAAGCATCTCTACAATTCCGACCGCCTTTTGTCGTTTAATAAAATGTAGAAGCCATCGCTTGAAAGTACAATATGGACTGTGGAAAATATATTTTCATCTACCTTAAAGTTTTACTGCTGGACCTCCTTTAATAGGAGTTGTTGTCAACAGTCTTCGCCTTGCATGCATCTTGGTGTTGATGTTACACGGAAAAACGCACTGAACATCTCCTGGGCTTTCTCCCTTAATCGCTTTCTACAACATAAGCGACGGGAAGAGAGGGAATGCTTTTTATTCAAGACCAACCACACGGCAATGAGTGACGGCGGGGATATGCTTATGTATTTGATGTACATAATCTGCAGATAGTTTTGGATCAGAGATCAGACAATACAATCAGAGGAAGCTTTAAAATACTATAAGTTATTCAAATTTTGAACGTCACCGTTCATCAAACGAGAATTCAAAGTTTCACATGATTCAGTACATCAAATTATTACAAAGGCCAAGAAAATTATATTATAAAGCAATTTCCCTCAATTTTCTAAAAGGCTAACCACAGGGCACCTAAAACATTGATAAATCAATCATAGCCCGTCTACCGGAATAGGCCAATACAACGCAATAGGCCAGTAAGAGGTTAGGTAATGGGCCGTGAAATAGGTGGCCATTTTGAGATCACTTCAGAAAGGCTTGTTTCTCTTTGACCCTCCTGAATGACATGAAGCGCAAAATAAGTGGTTATATTACCATTTAACATAAAAATATGTAATTTTTACAACCTGTACATATAAATGAAAGGCGAACACCTAATGTGAAATTTGCATTTTGAGGAAATAACGAAATTGTATTCGCATTTTGAGGAGTTAGTTAAAGCGCGCGGTTTTTCAAAGACCGCAAAATTTATGTTATACCTTTTCTGGTGCAAAATCGTCACTTCCAGTAGTCGATAAAGTCGATAATGTTATTCAAAACAATCTTATGTATTTAACTCAAAATGCCAAATTTTTAATGCGGTACCCTCGAGACAAAATAAGAATGGTTCCAGGATTACTTAAATTTCGTAGCGGACGTTTACTAGGAAAGTAAATTGCTGATTTGCTTGGAGTTAAATCATGACGAATTTGAAAATCGCCCAACTTTAATAGTTTGTAAATATATTTATGTATCTCTTGTTAACTTTTCATACTTATATTATTCTAAAATCTAGATTATATTACCTGTTTTACGAGTACTACAAAACACAAAGACTGACAAACAATAGTACATAATTATCAAAACAGTCCCCAAACCCCCAAATCAATTTTTAATGTGTCCGAGCCAACTAAAAAGAATAATAATTAGAGAACTAAACTACAAGAAAAATAATTAATTCTGAATCTACCAGCAAAAGAAAAATAATTAATTCTACCAAATTTCCCATGATATAATTAAGGCCTATAAATACGAAATCCTCCCTAGTTATAAAACATTTTCCAAGATCTTTCGCAGGTGGTGACCTACCACCTTTATTGTGGTATTCCAGAAGCATCACCACCACTCCTACTTCTGCCTTATAAAAACTCAAGCAAGATCAAGCGCTGCGGTTTTCGAATCTGATAAGTGTGGTAAGTTACGCTTGTCCTCAACTTAACCCTCCAGGGTCTGTGGCCAACTCTAGATAGGACTCTAAATTTTATCTGGAGTTGGTTACAGATATCCATGGACGGCAGTGACCACTTACCATCAGGGAACTGCATGCTCGTTTGCTACTTCCATAATATGAAAAAAAGATTCCGCTTCAATAATTCCTGCCTCTCTTTGGAGTCTCTTTACGGTCTTCTTAATTAATAATCCAGAAATATTCAATGGTGACAGTTGACAACGCTGCCTTACGGCAGCCGAAACCACCGGTGAGTAAAGGATACATTACTGAGCGAATTACTCGGGCAAGGCGGGGTCCCTCGAGGCCCGCAGTCCCTACGCCACGCGGCAACGTCACCGTCAGGCATCAAAAAATGACTTACTCAATGCGTGTAACGTTTTTGTAGTTCGTATGCAGATTCAATTTACTCAGAAATAGGTCATACTACGTAGATGTACTGTAGCATATGGCTGGATATAACATGTTTGATCTGATGTAGTCTTTCAAACGGAGATACATTACAATCAACCCATTATTACCTGCTGGCCAATTAATCAAGATATAAAATAAATTACATCTTGAGCAATCCTCTAATCTGCATTTATTTAAGATATTTTCAAATACAGAAAAAACAATATCACTTTCGTAATAATATTCATTTCAGTTTTTAGAGATTTTTTTACTCAGTGGTTAGTTAGTCGATTTTCTACAATATTATGTATTTTAAATTAGTTTTCAAAACTATACATGTTTTGCAAACGCTGCTTTTTTACTTTTGTCGACTGTGCTGCAATTATTGAAATTCCCTGCATTGGGATTTGAATTGATCAGATTTATCAATAACTAATAACATGAACATACAGTATAGAATCCAACTGGCTATTTCAATAATTAAAATCGATTATATAAGTAGCGCCTTCCGAATGAATATCTAGAAAGCCTTTGTAACGTATGGAGGTGTGAAAGTCTTAAACGTGATTACGGAACATCTTTTGGTAACTTCTTTACTTATTGCATAATTCCTAAATAGAAAAAAAGAAGAAAGAGTAATAACGAAAACAATTTAAATAAGAAATAAAAACTTTTATAAAATTAAATTATTACCGAATACAATGAGTAAAATAATTATATCATTTTTTACAGGTCACGATGTGATGGAGTCCTTACGTAGATTTGGTTTCGACAATTGTGATCTGCCCACGATGATAGACAACGTGGCCTTCCTGTTAAGAATGTGGGCAGTTAACATAATAAAGAAGAATGCACAGCGTAAGAACTTTAATATAATTGTGCAGCGCGGATCTCAGGCTTTTGTTTAGTCTCCAAAAAAAATTTAAGACCTTGGTTAGCTACGAGACAAAAAATTTAGTTTTTACTCATTAACCGTTGTAGGTACTTACATGAAAATTGATAAGGATCTTTCGGATAGAAAATTGAATGTTAACCTCGTTCGCCATCAAAAGTTCGCTATTTTTTAACGTTCTCTTTATATTTAAAATGGAAATATGAAACAGAAACCACAAGTTATAGTGACGACACTAAAATAGTAGCTTACAGACTAGCCAGTTAAATAACTACAAGCTACATTCAAGCTAAATTTCATGTATTCGGTACACTCACACAAGGGCAAACCATTCCAAAAAATACAAGTATATCAGAATGTATACCAAAGAATATATCGTTACACTGAAAGAGGCAAAGCAAGACGATAGAACGAGAATAGTGCAGGAGAGGTACCACCGGCAGACTTATTTCTAGCGGCAAACGGTTCATGCGTTTTAATTGAATGGTGTGGTTGCCATTTCTCTTTCGTATGGGATGACCATCTTATTCGGTAGGAGCAAATCATCCGTGATCGACTTCAGATGGAACCCCTATTCAATATGAAGTTGCTTACGGATGTCCATGGAGGGCAGTGATCATTTCTGAAACGAATTCATGATAGGGCAGATTACACTAGGGTGGTAAATGAAAGTTGGAAATATTACAAAATAATACTTTGATTGTACTACTAAAAAATTGCTGTCATGGGACGCCTGGCAGATGTGAAATATCGTGTTCATACAAGGAATATAAAAAACAAGATTGCGACAGGAACTAAATATATAGCATAATGAAAATAACGCCATCCATGAACAGTACCCCGTACTAAGTCGGACATATATAATATGATCGCTTAGTTTTGTTGATATTTTATAGTTCCGACAACGTATAACAGATGGCGTTAAAATATATACGATGTGGCGATCGCCACGCGAACAATCAGGTTTACTTGCGCCTATAGATCATCTATCTATCTATAGAGACATCAAAACTTTTGATGTCAAACATTTTACTATTTTGCGTTATGCTAAGCTTGTTGTAATTTCCAGGCATTCCCATCATCTCCTACATCATAATTCTCCTGGCTGGTGGGTCCTACGTCTATGTATATTTGTTCTCCATGTTTTGGATCCTCTTCTTCAGGAGTGAGGCGACCGTTGACATGGCCGCTAAATGCGTCATATTCTGCCTAACTGCTTGCAGTGGAACCGGAATAGCCAAGCTCGTTTATATGCAATTATATAGGTAATGTGTTTAGATAATTAGTTATTAAATTAAATAAAAAATAATATATTATCTCCTAAATTCCTTAAAACAATTATTGTATTGCTGGTTCACATTTATGTTAACAATATTAGAAATTTATTATTTCAAATGTACGGCTGTTTTGAAATTATCGGCGATCATTTTGTGGTATAAATTTTCGAATGTAGAAAAGACGTTTGTCTCATTTTATCTCGTAACAGGGACACTAAATAACCCGTTTATTTCTCATAAGAATTTAATGTTTAATGTCACTAATGTATTTAACTAATTTTCGTTTTTGAGCCAATAAATCGCCAATCTATACGCGGCACATGGAATTACTTGATAAATGTTCATCACATTTCGAATGTTTTTTCATTAAATTATAGATAACCAATTTATAAAAGGATTAACTCCCATGTAAACTCCTGTCCTTAACTCCTACCTTACTATTTCCCTGTGTTTTAATATATACAGTATATTTAATAATATTTAGTCTTTTAGCGATACAGTGAAGAGCGTAGTCGAAGAATATTTAGCATGTGACGCTACAATAGAGACGGATACCCGTTTCGCCACTAATCTTCTGAAGGCTCTCAGGATTGTTAAAAGGCGTGCAATCCTCTACTGGTTGTGTCTTACTATCAACGGCACCATGTATATCTCCACTCCCGCGTTCCGCTCTGGAAGACACTTTGCCCAGGACTTGTATGTTATTTATGGTACGGAATCATATAAAAATTACTTACAAGCAATACGAATCAACATGAAAAAAATTTAAAAATTTAATATTTTTTATGGACTTTGTAACAATCTGTACAATAATTAAAAAAACGTAATCCGTTAATTTTTTTAGCTTAAATTAATTACTTTTCATTATCTCTGATTATAAAATATTGCTTCCAGATTCTAATTTCTAATTTGATGTTTATTGCACGTCGAACGCGTAGCTTTTGACCATTTTTATTTTTTGCACAGGGCTTGAACCAATGTTCGAATCACCAAATTACGAAATAGCTTTCGCGATGATGTCAGCCGGCGCATTTTGTGGGATCTCGCCTTTGACAAACACAGCATCTTTCTTTTGTATCTTCGCTGGCTATGCCGAAGCGCTTATGTTAGCTCTGAGTGAAGAACTGGATAATCTGTGGGATGATGCGAAAAGATCTTATCACGAATTTCGAGAGATTCAGAGAAACGACGATAATGCTATTGAAGACAAAGTTATTAATGAATACATCCAGAAGCAACTAAGATATATCGTAAATAAACATGTCATGTGTATAAATCTTTTAAATCGGTTTGAGAACATGTTTCGAGGAGCCATGGCAGTAGAGTTTAGTTTACTGACATCAGGTATGATAGCGGTACTACTGGGTGGTTTGGAGAAGACATACATTCAGCTGCCGTATACTCTAGGTCAGGTGACAATGGATTGTTTTATAGGACAGAAGTTAATAGATGCGAGTCTAATGCTAGAAAATTCTATATATAGCTGCAAATGGGAAAATTTCAACAAGTCGAATCAGAGGACAGTATATCTAATGTTCATGAATTCACAGAAGACGCTGACGCTTTCGATGGGAGGCCTCACGGTTTTAAGCTTTGCTTATTTGATGTCCGTGTTGAAGTCAATATATTCAGCTTACACGGCTTTCCGCTCAAGAATGTAGAAATTTTGTAGTTATGATCATATCATGAACTAGGCTTCTTATTGGTATTAGGCTTCGGCTTTAGGCTGCTTATTGGTATTCGGCCAATAATTTCGTATAATTTGTCCAAAAACTTATCATGAATAATGCCACATTTTGTTGACAAAATAGTTGTTTTCATGTGTTTACATAATGTAATTAACATAACACGATAAAGAGAGCAGATGGAATCAATGATGATAGATGTCATGTAATCTATTTTCCAAACATCAAATGTACTACACATAACTTTGGCTGACTATTCGTTGTTTAAGTCACGATTAATATTTATAACAGTAAAGGAAATAGAAATATAGTAATAATAAATATAAATTGTTTTTATTTTCACTAAATAATTTGCTTTGAAGGTGGTGGTAGAACCCTTTGTTGTTCGACTCCGGAAGCACCACCGCCACACCTATTTCTACCGAATAACATAATTGTAAAGCGCTACTGTGTTATGGTCTAAAGGATGTGGTAAGAGGTGATGAGGTTCGAGGCATTCCAACTTAGTCCTCAGGGGTAGCAACGCATCTGTAGCTAACCTCAGGTAAGATGCTGATCTGATCTGGGGTTGGTTAACAAATGTCCATGGGCGCGGCAGTGACCACTTACCATCTGGTGGACTACATACTCGTTTACTATTTCCATACTGAAAAAATAAGTATTACATACTGTAATACGAATTCAACATCTCTAAACTCTTAAAAGAATAACGATTCTATATAAGTACTACCGAAAATAAAACTACACAGTTCAAATTTACTATTTCGTCTTTATTAATACGAACCTTTCAATTTTCATTTTTTTAAGCACTAAAATCTCGTAACGCGGGCGAGCAAAGACCTCTTTGTGGTAAAGACAAGAATTTTAACATAAAAAATCTACGATAAAACTTAAAGTGCGATCGAGGCTAAAAAATGAATTCTGAACATGAAGTAAAATAATCACTTCATGGTAAGGACTTATCTTTTTTTTATTCTTTATCATTCGTGAAGCGCTTGTTGATGATAATGAACTAGTTTAGATTTTTTTATAGTGTGGAAGTAGCAAACGAGCAAGCGGCCCACATGATGGTAAGTGGTTACTAGGTAAGATCAAAGTCTCGCTTAGCCATGTGGCTTACCTAAGTGTCACGTTGCTACCTGAAGACTAAGTTGGAATGC